>JAODUK010000014.1:3846786-3871568 GCA_027564635.1 Typhlichthys eigenmanni | reverse complement strand
TTGAATCAGCTGTGTTGGAGCAGGGAGACATCTAAAACATGCTGGGCTGCGGCCCTCTAGGACCAGGATTGGGGAACACTGTGTTACAGCCTTATTCCAAATTGGATTAAAATCGTTATTTTCCTCAAAATTCAACACACAATACTCCATAATAACAAAGTGAAAAAAGTTTGTTTGAAATGTTTGCAAATGTATTAAAAATAAAAAAAACTTAACAAATGTAAGTTTATAGCCTGGTGTAACCACGCTCCATTAGGAAGTGTTCGCATTTGTTTCCTCCTATTTTGCGTAGATCTCTGGTTAATTTTGAAACTATTGTACAGCGCTGAACCAATTGGCCTTGCTACAATTAGTTTGATCACCTCATCTAGCTTTACCACCGTTTTGAAACAGGCTTGACTTCAACATCATCTCACTAACCTACGCTAATTGGTCTGCTAGCAGGGTGACTGTGCGAATGCTGATGTGAACAGGGTTTACAGACTTGAATCTCAGCTAAAATAAATTGAGCTGAGAGCAATAGTCATGCGGAGCCAGGCTAGTCTGTTTACACACAATTTTTTGTTTTTACTTTTATATTACATTTCTTAATTGGGTTCCCATTGTCCATTCTTCCTTTAATGTTTAACCTCAAGCCGTGCCGCATGCTAACATTCTCACTAATGAGGAACAACACTCCAAATGATTCAATAGATTCCTAGTCCAGGACTCCAGAGTACAAAAATAACTAATCCAAACGTTACTGTTTGGCTATGTGTGTGGTTGATGACTCAACTGTGGTGCATCACTTCAGAGGCTGGTCAGTTGCGTCAGTAGCGTGGCCACGCCATGTAATGATTTATGATGCATGGCAAGACAGCTATACAGCGTGTCTTTGTGGAAGCTACTTGGCTATAGTGTGTGTGTTGGATTTTAAAATGACATTATCTTGACACATCTTGTTGGTACTTAGGCTTCTAGCAATTATTTCTGCTAATTTCTGCTAATTGTTTGGCATAATAGATAATGTATGGCTACTGTATGTTAGCTCTCTGCTGATAGTATTTTTTACCACAGAAGACTAGGGATGTGCATTTTGGTGATTTTGACTGCTCGAGTACCTGACAGAAAACAAGCAAGTACTCAAGTATTTGTATTCTAGGCCCAGGGGGGCGCGTTGTTGATTGAATTTAACTGATAGGCTAGGTAAATAGATATGATTGATCTCTCAATGAGATCTCTCATAACATTCACTAAGCAGCTCCAAAAATACTAGGATACCATATAGTTACATTGCAGTATAGTTCTATAAATATGCTGTCGTATTTTAAATTGTTCCAAGGTGACTGAACATAACCGCAATCGGGGCATTAATACGGTAGCAGAATGCGTATTAAATATAGTATAGTATGTTGTAATACAGAACACAGAGTGAGAGAAAAAAAGAGAGAGATGTCAGTACGGTAGCGAGCATAACTTATGTGTATTACCTTAAACACACGCTATGTGTTTGGATGTACCACCGTTTTTCTTTCAGTTTATCCAAATAATCCATTTAATAGGCTAGATTTCCAGGTTTCATAAAATGCCGGTGAGAACTATTTTCATAAAGTTATGCTAATTTAATATAAAGTTTAACTGGGATATTGATGGGATGACAGGCAGAAAGTATTGTTGACAAAATGGTAGATGGGAAACAATCAGCTTTCTGTTTGGTCAGACTCGGACTGCATCAATCAAGACTATGGTAATGTTGTTTGGTAACAGACTACCTAGACTATTGCAGTAAAATGTTACATCATGTTATGTAGACTATTTCATTAGGTCGAGAGATTCTCAAGTACTCGAGTACCCGTGCTCATTCCTACAGAAGACTAAGACCAGTCGAAGTTGGATGGTGATGAATCTGGAAAGCAGAAAATCTGCCCACAGATGGCTGGAGTAGTGGATGGTAGGTGGATGGCCACCATGTCCCAATAAGGCTGTGACGTCAGAAAGGAAGTGGCGGAGTCATGTTTTTGGCGGAATCATGGGTAGAGAGCTGATAGGCCCCTTTAGGGTCCCTGAAGTTGTGAAAATGACCTTGGCAAAGTATATAGAGTTTCTGACTGACCACTTTCGTCCATGGTACAAAAAGAAGAACCTTCCCTTCCGTAGCAAATTCATCTTCATTGATGACAATGCATCATCTCATGCTGCAAAGAATACTTCTGTGTCATTGGCTGCTATGGCCATAAAAGGAGAGATACTCATGGTGTGACCCCCATCCTTCCCTGACCTCAACTCTATTGAGAACATTTGGAGCATCCTCACGCAAAAGATCTATGAGGGTGGGAGGCAGTTCACATCAAAACAGCAGCTCTGGGAGGCTATTCTGACATCCTGTAAAGAAATTCAAGCAGAAACTCTCCATAAACTCACAAGTTGAATGAATGCAACAATTGGGAAGGTGATATCAAAGAAGGGGTCCTATGTTAACATATAACTTGCCATGTTAAGATGTGTTCGATTGAAATAGCTTTTGATTTTAATAAATATGACCTCCTAATGCTGCAAGTTCAACAAATGACCATTTTCAGTTCTTTACAACCTATAAAATGTTTAGCAACTCTGTTGTGCATAATAAATTAGAACAGGGCATTTAGAGTTTTTGTAACGGTCTGGGCCGCGCCGCCGTGCTAGCTTTATTAAATATATTGTTTATTCCTAACCCTGCGCCTGGATCCTGCCTTGCCCGCTCCCGCATCGCTACAGTTTTTTATTTTTGAAAAAAATACTGTTTTCATTGGGTGGTTTGTTCAATGAAATTCAACTTATACCCTAACGGTTGATGACTTGAAAATTATACTGACTGTCATTTGCGTTGACTATTTAGGAAAATCAGTGTAAAATATAATTTGCATAATAATTTGGAACGCGGTGTAAACAAAGAAACATTGCTGCTGCAGATGTTTACGATTTACGCTTTTCTTTTTTCTTTTTATTTATAGTTTAAATGTATAAATTAACTGCACACACTAGACTGGCAAAAAACATGGAATTATGGAGAAAATATAGTTAGCTTCTGTATAATATACTTATTCTATATTATGTTATATACTATATAATTTCTACAATTGTATAATATACTGTGTGTGTGTGTGTGTGTGTGTTAGTTACATGTGTGCAGGAACACCAATATCTCTGCTATTATTACTTAGCCTCTCTCCCACACTGGCTTGAACCTGGCCTCTGTCAGCCCTCTGAAATGCAATCTCCCATAAAAACCATTGAAATAAAAAATTCATATTGATACTCTCTGCCTCTGTTTTTCCCACCTTCTCCTTCTCTCACCATCAGCAGTCCAGGATGATGAACGACCAACTGTCAGATATTAAAGTCTGGAACACAATAAAAGACGGATTCTCCCCATTTTCTCTCTCCTTCGTTCCCTCTCCCTGCACAACAACTCACCGCCCACTGCTTTGACCAAATTGAAGCAGTTTTTTGGGGGAATATTTGTCAAATTCATTCTCATTTATATTTTAAGGGTTTAGTTGACACTGTTTAGGAAACATTTGAATATTCAATATAGCCCAATTCTTCTAATTTACCAATAATAAAAACATAATTATAAATAAATTATGAAAATTCTGTTAGGTTTAATTTCATGCCACAATCTAAAATTCACACCATATAACTACTTGTTCTAATGTGTACATAGTTCTTGTACTGACATTGCTGCTAACCTAAATGTAAAACCAAACGTACATTTAAAGAATGTGACTTTGAATTTGGTGTGCCTCGGTCTCAAGTGATACTGGCTGTGCAAGGCCAGTGGCCATTATTTCCTCTAACTGCTTGCTGGGCCTCAGAATTGGTCCATTACACATGATGCAGGCCACTGCCAAAAGCCATGCCACCCAGGAGAGTCCATCACAACCAGACAGTCAGCTAAACAGACTGTTTGCCAAGCATATAGTCTATGGGCTATGGGCTGTGTATTCTACACTAAGAACTTATTATATGATGCATATTAAACTTTCAGAAATAGCCATGCCCAATGTTCTAAAACTAATGTTATTAATTTTGCATTTATACTTGCATGTTTTTTTTATTTAGTAAAGTTCAAAATTAACCCCAAAATCTTGAATCCCATTTTAATATGCAGAACATATTGATTGCTATAACAAAATTGAGTGAATTAAGTTTCTATGCATAAAACAAGACAACAACAAAATATATTAACATATCCTAATAAAGAATAGGGTGATATAAACATGCTCATGAATTCAGAAATAAAAAGAAATTATGGTATAGGAGAGAATCTATCAAATTAAAAATGTAGTCTTGAAGCTAACATGAATAGACTGTCTGCAGTTTTCAGAGAATTCTGCAGTCAACATCAGAACTTGGTTAACTAATTTAAACATGATTCAACTAAATATATTATTGCATACCTTACTTTTTCTGAATCCACTAATTCAAAAAGTATAAAATTATGTTAAATCCATTTTATATCCTCTCTAGTTACAGACTTGATAAATTTTTGCAAGAGTACTACATTTGTCATCACATTCCAGGGCCAAGAACTTCTATTAAACCAAAAGATTTGACACATCTATTACTGGGCACCCAAGCGATACAGTATTATGAGCTATATTTCAAAGACTGTACAGGGATGCTTTCAGTAACCATGTAGTCTTTAAATGGACATCAAACTAATGCAAACCATTGGTATTCTTGTTCATTGTATGAAGTAAAGTTTATTTATGATATGCATAAAAACAGAGAAAAAAGTAAATATATTATATATGCAGCAGCAGTGAGATTAAGTGATATCCAAGCCAGACAAACACTCAAATAAGCAAAAATAAAAAGGAAGAACAAACAACCTTATAAATAATCATGCTGTTAGTTTGTTTTTTCCAGAACCATCCAGAAGACCTGTGTTTTGTGTCCGTTAAAGATAAGAGGGAAGAAATGGAGCCGGACTATAATATTGGCAGGACCAAATTTTTAGACAATATTGGATCACAAGTTTTTCCTTCGATCTACCTGTACTACTTGGCCGATATTTTGACATTAACATGAAAAGCTGAATTACAAATTTTATAGCTAGAGAATGTGTATTTAAAGTAGAATAACATGTCATAATTTATCTTCCAAATTTCAAAATCAATATCAGACCCAAAAATGTGAGTACATGAAGGATCGACATCATGGGACGTGCATTAAAAGTTAGTTGATGTCCTGCTGCGTTCATTCGCCCAACTGTCATCTCAGTGTTTTGTAAAAGTTATCGACGCCACATGTTTTTCTCAGAAGTATAGAGAACAACTTTTAAATCACAGAGATAAAGTATGTACTCAGCCACGCTTGGGCACCGATGCATGCTTTGCTCATTTCTTTGCATCTGTTTGTGACAGGCGGAGAAGCTAAGCGTGAGCTGCTTTGAAAGCATGTCTTACACATACGCTGGGGCCTGTCAACACAGCAGAATGTCAGACAGCTGAAAGTTTGAAGCAGAAGCCGTTCGCCTTTTTAATGTTGTTAATGTAGTCTGTCTGACAAGGTGATGTTCCCCCTTTGGGCCCAAGACAATTGTGGTGCCATTGAGACTTGCCATTGCCATTGAGGCATGAGTCTCTTTCCAAGAACCTGGGAGAAAAAAGGAAATCAGTTCTACTGACTACTGTATAGTGAGTTATGTGACATCCTGACATTCAACATCTATCTTCAAAATATCACATACATTTATTATTTAACTGATTTGGACTCGTGATTAATATGTCATAATCTTATATTTGCTTTTTAAAGAAAATGTTGTGGCTTGAACACATGGCTGTTTACACAGCTTAATAAATAGGAAGGTGTTTTGGAAATCGGCAGCATACTGCAGTAGTCAGCTAGTTCAACCAGCAACTGTAGAAGTATTGGCTAGCTTCCTAACATAGTTGCCAATTTGTATAAATCATACAAATTATCATACATTTTTACTTTTTAGAGAGTAGTGGGAGGGAGGAGCGAGTATCAACCCAAGATTATTTATGTAGCCATTAATCACGTTTTTATTTTTAAAGAGATGTACAACGTCTCTACCCCTTCTTAGGGTAGCCGCGGGGTCTTAAAAGGTCTGGAATTTAAAATCCTCAAAATAAGGCCTTAAAAAGTATTACATTTCCCTTACAAAGTATAGATTTTTTGTTAACAGTCTCAAATGTATACTCGTTATTTCGTTGCCTAGTGACTGCTCGGTGTTATCAATCCGGAAGTTGGCCATTTTTGGAGGTACTGATAATCAGATAATCTGCCTGGAACGTAAAGTAGCCTACTTGCTGTTTTTCTTTACGACGAGCAGCAGCTACACTGGGGAGCCTACATCCAGGTTGGATTTCTGGTACCTACGGTACTGTACAAAAACGAATACCGTAATGTTTTCAAAATGTTGGCATTGACTTGGTACAGAAGTATCGGTTCTCGTGACATCCCTAGTGTGTGTGTGTGTACAGTCTGGAAGAATACCAGACTATACAATCAATCCTCTTAAAGCGTCTCACGCCTACAGAACATAAAATATAGAATAATTATGATAACTTAATAATGTTACAAACATAGTCTATCTAAGGGTAAGCTATAATAACGGCTCTGTTAAGCCTACAAATGCCTACAGTGGTGCCTCGAGGAAAATATTAAATTATGAAAATTAATAAATCCAAAATTTATTAATATTTGAGACATAATAATATTCTGAACCGTATAGCCACAACCCGCTACAAAGCATTACAAAGGAAAGTTAAAAAATATAAATTGCAAAGGAATAGACCAACCCACCACTAAAGAAGTACATCTTACTTCCAGGACAACCAGACTTGTGTTATATGCAGAGTGGGCACCTATTCAAAACTATTCTTCTGTTGTACTCGAAACCTTAAATGCAGTGTCTTTATTATTTTCTTTGAGTGTGTGGAAAAAGTCAGATGTAACAGCTTTTTCCAAGGTTACAATTTATTAGAATGCTCCACTCTGGTAAAATAGGGTTGTTGTGTTAAATTACAGTGGATCACACATCTATCACCCCTCATGTTTGATTGAAAGGTGAAATTAAATTGTGAAGGTGGTAAGTGCTATTGAGGTTCAATGGATTCCCCTACTTCTGTGAAACCAGATGAAAGCACAAAACCTTTAAGTAAAATGACGCAATCTTTGAGCCACTTTCAACACATATAATGTGAGTTTACAATCCAAGTCGTCTTGTCAGGGAAGCAATTATAATCTGTCATTCTCTTTAATTACCATAACCTTGGGACCACATGCAGAGCTAAAATCTACATCCTTAAGCATAGCTAAGAAATCACCAATGATCCTGATCTTTGGAGGCACTATTTACAAAGTAAATATAAGTGTACCCCAATAGACCCAGTTTTTAACTTTCCATATTGTTATTTTCTAAAGTTGCTCTGAAGAAATGTAGACAGGAAGTCCTTCTACAGTAGCCTTCAGAGCCAGCGTTTGTTCCAGGCACATCTTTCCCCCCACATGCTGTCAAGGGCAGACCTGTCTACCGCCTTCTGTTTCAGAGGAGATAATGATTCTCTTTTTTACTCGGAATAGAATTGCATTTTCTATCGCCCACCCTCCCTTCCCCCCTCACTACCCCCCATTTCCCCTTCCCATCCACCCACAACCCAACCTCTTCGTTGTGGACCCCCCACCACCACCCCAAGCCTCTCCCGGTCCGTCAGACATCTCCTCTATCGCTCGGCTGCAGCGCAAGCGAGGGATGGCGAGACAAATCAAACCCCCTTATTTCCCCTCAGTCCCTCTCACCGGCCAGATTGAATTTGAGGTTTTTCATCTTCTCTCTCATCTTTTCTCCTTTATTCCCCCACACCTTCCTCCTCATCCATTCACAATTACTTCTAACAAGGCCCTCTCCTAATTTGATGACGCAGGATCATTTATGCATGTGACGGGAGATATAGCCCACTTTCAGCCCACCACAATGAATCTTTGGGCCGCTGTCGGTCTGTAAAGGTTCTTTTCCAGAAAACTTATATCTATCTTCTCCATACCCTCTGTGAAACATGTTGGGGTGAGTTGAAATTAAGCAATTTTATTTTAATCACAATAGGTTAAATGATACCTGAGGGTAAAAAAGGTGCCCCGACTCACTTTTTGAAGGACAAAGTTTCTACTTATTCTGCTTACCAATGGCTAGAAAGTATGCCACAGGCCTATTACATTTTTGTATAACAAGAATAGGTTTTAGACTATTTAATATATTTGTCTGTTTCCCAACAAATGTGTCCAGTCATGATTTGTAGATGCCTCTTCAAATGGAACAGATGATCATATGCACACTGTTTAACTCAAGCTTTACTTTAAGCCGTACGCAGTACAATGATGTATATGTTTATATGTTTTATATATTCTGGTCATACCTCTCTACTGATTGGACCTAATATTGGGGATACTTAGAAATTCATGATCTAGGCTGCTTCAAAATCAAAACAGGCAAGCAATGTGAGAATTTTGTGTGACATTTAGGATTTATCCACACAACCTCATACACGGGTCAGACGAACGTGTGTGAGGTAACTATTTGCATATATGCACAGTAACAATTATTATGCCTTACAGACGGTACAACATATTCATTCAAATTATTATTTTAAAATAATACTATAGCATTTTGAATAAATAAATACTGTTTCCAATAGAGATTATTTATGTATTTATTTATTTAAAGCTGATATCCTGCTATATGATGGGATTATATTGGCTAAATAAATGGCAGTTAGCAACTGTACCTACTGTGCAGTAGAACTCCCTGGGCATACATTGACAGCTTGTTTTGAAAACCAACGGTAAAGGTAAAGTCAGCTATTGCAAGCTAAATGTAAGCTAATACACTTTTTGTAAAATTCACCAAATATCTCCTCGCATTTCGCTATCTTATTGTTCTCTGTGCGTGTTGAAAAAAGTATCTGATACTTCTACTGTACACAGCCCCGGCTTTGTGTATAGCAATATATACAAAGTGGTGAACAGCGATCGTATCAACATAGCCATAACACTATTCTTTGATTTATAATGCATTTTGACGTGTGAGACTCCAATACGGAGGACTACGGAGCGATACTGTTTTGATTTTTGCTATAAGTTAGCAAGAATGACTGACCAGTGCAACCACCTCTACACATGTACAGGGTTAAATACAAACTGATACTGAATGCTGGTGATGTCTGCTGTGAGACCACAAGCTAGCTCCATTTGTTTGACGTTTGGCTCATGCTATCTTAAACAAATCATTTTCATCTCCCACTCTAGCGTAGACCCACTCTCACATCCCCCAACCCCACCTTTTCATTTTCAATTATGGGGCGGAATATGAATCTTTAATAGGGTGATAATTGTGCTAGCATATTTGCTGTCACCCACCATTAGCGCAGATTAATTAGCCCATTTAGTTTAGCTTAAGAAAGTGTCGGGCTGAGGAATGGGGGGCACCGACGTAAAGCAGATCGAAAGAAGGGCATAAAATCAGCACAATCTGCTTCATATGATAACCCCATCTTTCTCCAGCTTACTATCCTTACATCCATCCTTACATTCCTCCACATGTCCTTTTTTGCTCCCTTTTTACCCCTTCCTTAAATGACTTTCCTAATCTCTCTTTATCGCCACTCATCTGACATGTTTGTGGTAATCCTTTTTTGGAGACAGGTGGCATGTTTTAACTGTTACCTTCTGCTATCGTCAGCTTACTGTATGTCTAAATGTTTTATCAAATTTGCAGGCCTGCAAATTGTATAAAACTACAGCAAATGCATAAGTAGAGAACATTTTTGTGTGCAACATTTTAACTTGTTGTGTGTTTGTGGAGTGGGAGCAGCGACTTGGCAGTAGAGTGACTCGGCCATGTCACTCGCCCCGAATTTCCATGCAGGCAGTGGGAAATGAGGTCTAATGGAGGGGATATTAAAGTCACAATAGACTGCTCCTGCTATTAAGGCCTGTCATCCCCAGCTCCTCTCACCTTGATTCTTCACAACTGCTGCATATTTATACACCTACACACAGAGCTGCATGGCATACAATTTTCATTTTACCGTGTGGGTGTGGGCAGGGGATCAATGTTCTGTTGTGTATTGAGGACGACTGTGGGCGGAGCCATTTTGCATTGGTGATGTCAAAAGGGACTGTTCATCATTCACTGCTATGTTAATCGAAAGCCATTAAACTTCGCCAATAGCTGCACTTAATTTTTTCTGCTTTATATAAGTATCGTATGTCAGAGAAAGTACTCCATATATTTATTTTAATATGCTACTGTAGCCTACGTATAACTAGCCTATATCGGACTCTTAGCCAGAAGTGCTCAAAAGCTTCTTGGAGACCCATTTCAAATTAAAAGCCACCCAACTGGGTGGTGTAAATAATAGAACTACATTCAGTAAGTTCAGCATTTATTTTGAAGCACAGTGGAGATGTATTACATAAAATCTGTCATCTTAGATTTCCATGGTTGTCTTCAACATATGTGAATGGAATGAATGTGGTTGTTACTTCTATTACTGTATTGTTCTGTGGTTGTGGAGGGAGAATTTCCATTTGAGCAACATCATTGTTTTAGTGAATCCATGTAATTCGTGTGTGTGTGTGTTTAACCAGCCTGTTGTCACTATTCTTTGGTCCTCAGGTGGAGAGGGAGCTCGCCTGCTCCCAGGTCAAACCAAACCAGTCACCATGGATGTGGACGAGGAGGAGAATATGAGTGAGTCTGCCCAGTTTTGACTTGGGTCTTCGTATTTCGTATTCCTCTGCCTGTATGCCTGTATGTCCTCCTCTATTTCTTTATTATAGTTTTCTGTTTGCATGTTGATTAATCCTACCCCGCCCCCCATGACATAATTGGAGTTTATATTATGCCAAGAAGAAACGGTGTCTAAAATCTAAAAGGCTGACAGAGATTTGCCAGAGGTGCTAGCCTAATTACCAGAATGTAAACTGGTTATGTGATGAAAGTTTTAACTGATATTTTCATATTTTATTTATGCGTATTAGTGTGTAAGCTTGAACATTAATACAGTAATTGGCATGAAAGTATACAAATTAAATTATGTTGTATGTTTGTATTTATTAAAATAATGCATTTAATATTGAAACATACTATGCAAGCAAAAATCTTAGTGTGGTGAACTGTACAGTAGGAGCAGACACAGTGTGGAACATTTCTTCATTTGTTACAGAAGAAATACATCCAAAAAGATACTGTTCAGAAAAGGACTGAGAAACATTTTATGAAGGCAATGTAACCAATGCACTTGCACTTAAATGCAAATGTAAGTTGAAATGTATACAGTACATACTCCATACTACTGTAAATATAAGAATTACAGTATTTACAGTGGATGGCATGATGTCCCTGTGGTGTACACACGCATACCATAACAAGTATAAATAATACCTACTGTAGGTATTGTATGCATTTTTATTTTACACACCTCCAAGCAATCTTAACTTTTTATAATTTCCCTATCTAGTTATTCCTGTCTGCCTGTGGCTGTGAGATTTTACCTTACTTGAACCAATGCATTCCCTCACTCACCCACGCACACAGTATACATGGAATGTGTGCTCATACAATGGGCTGAAAACTTTTCTTGGCAGGAATTAATAATTGTATCTCAAAAGTTTCAGGTAACATTCCACATGTCTCTAGAAAAGTCACATTTCTGACTCTTGCTGAAGCTTAATTAGACATATTTGGTAGACTTGAGTGGGTAAGCAAAGAAATCCAGGACAAGAATGTCACATAGTCTCTTTTCCTATGTCTTCACTTTGCTTTTGAACCCACTTTAAAGATGCTTCAATTCCCCCAAGTGTTGTAATACAGTTCATACCTTCACATTGAGGAGAACTTATTGTTGTGAAAATACTTTTTCCATCAGTCCAAATGGGTATTTAAAGAGCACTGTTTAGTTTCTCCTTAGAATGGGATGTGCAAATAATCAGAGGTCCACAGTGGAAATAATAATAATTGTATTTTTAAAGTTTTAAGATCTCAATAAATAGAAAACCAACTAGACAAGTTTCTTGAAAGGAAAACTATTAATTAGGAGCAGAGAGAGAGATATTTTAAATATGTGTGCATGTGAAAAACTTTAATCCAGGGAAGCTAATAGATGCTGATTACATAATGTATGCTTGTAATGAATAGAACTTTGTGTCCCCACAAACTGTCTCCAAAACTCATTACGGTACATGAAATTAGGACATGGTGCTATAGATGTTCCAGGTCATCTGGGGTTATGGCACAGTGTGTTCCAGTGTGCCCACTGCTCCACTGAGGGATGGGTTAAATGCAGAGAACAAATTTAGCTGTGTATGTGACAATGAAAGCGCCTTTACCTTTACATGGTGTACAGTACAGTGGCTCAATGAAGAAAGTGGTTCAAATAAGTTTAAAAATATTGGTCACTTTACTTCCTAATTACCAAAATAAAATACCAAGATATATACAATATATAAATATAATTTTTGAAATGTTAAATTGTAATGGAATAATGCCTGCCTGCTTATTCATTCACTGTAAATCTCCTCACAAAACCACACCTCAAAACCTCTGGTAAATTAACTCATCGTAATATATCTTTCAAATGAATAGGCCTCTATATTTAAGAATAGATCAATTAATATTACTACCTCTATCAAGGGATGGGCAAAAATACATCAACATTTTTTTTAAATCAGTTGCCAAATACCCCAATTGTAAGCATATCAAAATTAACTGCAAAATACAGCAGCCATGCAAAGTATCAAAATAAACTACTGTACTTTTGTATTTTAAAAAATACTACAAAATACTTTTCCAACGGAGCATGAAATCACTTCACAAACCTGTCAATCGGCCTATTTTGTCTAGCCTAACCCTTCACCTCTACACTGACTCAGTTAATCATTCTGGAGAATGTTTCTTGATATGTGAGCTTTAACAAAACAAAAACACCTCTCCCTTCGATGCAATAGGATGTTCTTTCAGAAGCAGCGCCCCACACATCACAAACATTGCAAAGGCTATGATGTGGTTGTGTAACCTGGCTCCGCCTGACTATTACTTTCAGATCCATTTATTTTGCTGAGATCACAGCCACCCTGCTGATGGACCAATCGGGGTGGGTTTGGGCGATGACGTTGAAGTCGAGCATGTTTTGGAATGGTGGTAGAGCTAGATGAGGTGATAAAAACTGTTATATTTACTTAATGTGACAAAAGTGTATTGTCTTAATAAATAAAAAGTGACCTTAACAGAGAGCTCAGCCAAAGAAAACGAGGAAGGGTCTTTTAAACCGGAATCAGATAGTCTTTTTGATCTGTTGTCATTTTATATACCTTTAAGTGGACAATGTTTGAGAGCACCAACTCACCCTCTGACAAATCTCACATACAGCATGCAACAAGAAATCTGACATTCAGCATGCAACCACCAACAGGTGTAGTATGCGATTGTAAGCAAATACACAATTTGTCAAATTCAGCAAGTATCTCCTAACAGTCCGCCAATTGTCCGTTCTGTGTGCTTGTTGAAAAGAAATACAGTGTTTTTATATCCATCAGACTATTGATATGAAATTAATTATCGCTGAGATTATAATCTGGAAACCGTGAGCACATAAAGCGTTCACATATGTACCCTGGATGGCGAGCCAATTGACGACCAGTGGGGGTGGCTGAATGCAATGACATTGAAGCTATGCCTTGACATATGCATTGGCGTTTGAAATGGTGGTGGTTGAGATAGATGAAGCAATACTAACCCTGCATTCACACCGCCGACATATTCAACTGGCAAATCGCTCAATCGCTGATGAGCTTGCCAAGCTCTCTCTAGTGTCCAAACCGCCAGCTCGGGAGTGGGCGTGTCTTACACCAGCAACTAGAACTGGCATGAGGTTTATAGTAAAAATTGTCAAATCAAATGCACAAAAAGTGTGCACTCCCTCAAAAACAATTACATTTTGGTGGGAAATGTTTGTATAAATACTGTTATTACACTATAAACCGTGAACAGGAACTAGAACAGCGAGAGATTTTAAGATAGCTATCGAGAGAGAGAACATCTGTCCTGCCATTGGTAGTCGCCGAACTCCGTCACCAACGGCTCGCTGGAAATTAGCATAAAGTTAAAAAGTTCTCAACTCTGATCCGTCACTGTCGCTGGGCGACATTGTTGTCGAGCGTAGCTTTGCTCGCTGTTGCAGAGGAACGCTTCGAAATTAATTGGAACGTGCCTTTGCGAGCTGAACACGTCGGCGGTGTGAATGCAGGGTAACAGTTGTAGTAACGCTGATTGATAAAGGCTGTTCAATAGTTTTAAAAATAACTAGAGGTCTAGATCCAGTAGGAGGCAACGACTGCAGACATTCCCTAATAGAGTCCAGACCCTATCTACAGTATCAAATACAAATGACAAAATACTGTTTTGTATTTCAAATACATGTATCATAAAAACTGCCCATCCCTGCTTCCATCTCCTTATGTTTGTCTCTGCTTTTATGTTTTTGTGCATGGCATGCTGCTGGTTTGGCTGTGTTTTGGGTGGTATATATGATCAGTTGGTCATGTTTCAATATTCCATTTATACTAGTTAGTACTAGTACTAGTTAGTATAAATGGATAATATATAAATAAATAATATATAAAAATATATATGTATAAATGTACTAGTTAGTTTAGTCTTACTTATACATTTTTTACATTAAACTGTCCAGTAGTTTATGGCTGCATAATTATCCTTAGCACATGACCCTCATGAGCTACAGCAGCTTTTACCAGGAGAAAATGCAGTTCTTTAAGAAGTGTTATAATGAGAAGGACTGTTGGTCCTTTTTATTTTTCAACCATTCTCCTGGACTTTTTGCTAATTTCTTTCTGCATAAACCACTAGGGATGTCACGAGAACCGATACTTTGGTACCAAGTCGATGCCAAAATTCTGAAAACATGAGTGTACTCGTTTTTGTACAGTACTGTAGGTACCGGATATCCAACCTGGACGCATACGGTACCGTGGAAGTGTAGCTGCAGCTCCGCCTTGACTCGTCGAAAAGAAAAACAGCGAGGCTACTTTGCGTTCCAGGCGGATTATCAGGGAGTAATACATTCACAAAAAAACAGTACCGTAAAATATGCAAACGGTGCCTTCGAACTTTCCAGCCATAATTTCCATTCTACCGGCTGAGTAAAAAGTAAAAAGTTCTGCTATTTTCATGTGACATCAATAGTTTGTTGATCAACATAATCGCCTGGTGAAAGCTAAACAAAATCAGCCTTGAAGCGAATAAAATATCTAGGATACATCGCATATTTACGTTGCAAACATTCACGTGTGTATGCTGTAATTTAATCGCCCTTGCCGATTCCTCCGGAGCACCGACTGGGATCTTGGTGAATGTTTACTCGCCGTACCTCTCGAGGGTACTTCCTCGGAGCCCCGAGCGGGCCACACAAAGCCACAGACTTCAGATTTCAATGAGCACCGGACATTAGACCATGCATGCTATGTACAGACAATATTACAGTAGCCAACACCCCATACTGTAGATAACCCCTGAACCGAGAACCATGTAATTTAACTGGTGTTTGTATCGACTACAAAATGTCTGGTATCGTGACATTCCTATAAACCACTCAATTATTATAAAAGTATGCATTCTCCTATCTTTCCCAGCATTGCCCCATCCCCTACACCCCTCTTTTTCTATCCAGTTTTATGTAATTTTTGTTGAAAAGTTGTACCTATCCCCATTTGGAAATGTTCCATTAGGCTAGTTTGGTACACGATTGTGATACTTTACTTCTCTCTTTGAAATTATTTTATCTGCCAAGTTTTCCAAGAATTCAGGCTCACATTTTATTGATACCGCATGAGTAGTTCTGGATATAATGAGGATGAAGATGCAGTTTATGCTCTTGAGCTGAATGTAATTGTCTATTTATTTGGTCTGCTCTTTGACACAAGGCATGAGTACTGTAATGTTGGGTTTGCTGCATGTAAATGCATTTTGAGAAGTAGAGGAATGTGTGTTTCTGATGTTATGAGCCCCTTGTTCGGCAGAATGGGTGGGGTCCAGTAATCTCAGACGCTTGGGCTCATAACAGTCTCATCATCAGAAACTGGTTCTAACTTCAGATATTTCTCTCTTTAAACGGTACAGTTATTCTCCTCAAAACATCACCGAAAGAGGCTTACAAGCACGTTTGAGCCTTGCACCCAGTCACCGGTCAAACTTTGGGATCCTGCACTTGGGGGGATTTTATCCCCTCCTCCTGCCTCTTGTCTTTAAATATCATTCTTCTGTTTGCCTGGTTCTCAGCTCTTCCTCTACCCCTGCACTCCTCTCCTGCATTGCTTGTACCCCACCTACAACCCTACTCATGCACACTGCGGCCTCTCTTTCTCCTGAGTACCGCAAGGAGTAACCTATCAAGCCTTTGCTGGAGGATGTTATAAATGAAAATTTTAGACAATATTCCATCCACTTTGTCAACTGGACCTGGTGATATGTGTTCCAGAGAATATTCCATGTTCCAACACGGCAATTTTGAAACTTTATCATGATTTCACTTATTTGTTCTCTAAGTACTTTAGTCAAAATATATGGTAGATTCAAATATATCAGGCATGTGTACTGTATATGTGTAGGCAGCGCATGTAACATTGGTTATTTTTTGCCAATAAAAAAAAATCCAGAATTTTCATTCAATCTTGATTACTGTAATGGCGTCCATGGCAAGATATTAATAATTGAAAGAGAAATCTATCCTTTTAATAAATAATTAAACTAAATAGAATGAATATATCTGGTAGACAGCGATACTGTAGTAGATGTATTTTTTGTACACACATTCCTTTACTTCTCTAGGTTTCTAGATTGCTTAGGTTATGTTTAACGTTTGTAGATGGCTTGGGTTACAGTATATTATATTCTTAAAAGTAAACACTGCTTTAAATAAGAAATTATATTTTTTATGGAACAAAACATATTTTACTTTTTGTATAATTATTATCAAGACATAATGATTAGGGTTATAAATTAGCACAGCTTCTCTTTATGTGATTACGGAACACAAATCATTGGTTCAGTTCCAAAGAGTAATAAAGGAATCTATAAATTTTGCATTTACAAGATCCTGCAACGAAGGCGTTGTAAGTTACTCTTTCTGGGCACCGCAGGTTCGAGCAGCACCGAGGTTAAGGAAAACCGCAACCTGGACAACGTGTCCTCCAAAGAAGGTGTGTCTGTGGCCGAACAGCTCCCCAATGGAAGTGGCGGAGGAAGCCGCAAGCGCCCGCTAGAGGAGGGCAACAATGGCCACACACACTCAAAGTTCCGGGCCAAGAAGCGTAAGAAAACGCCAGGGCCGGTCCTGCCCAAGAATGCGCTGATGCAGTTGAATGAAATCAAACCGGGGCTGCAATACAAGTTGTTGTCTCAGACAGGACCGGTCCATGCTCCAGTGTTTGTCATGACTGTCGAGGTTAACGGCCAGTTGTTTGAGGGCATGGGCCCCACTAAGAAAAAGGCTAAACTGAATGCAGCAGAGAAAGCGTTGCGTTCCTTCGTGCAGTTCCCCAACGCTTCTGAGGCGCACCTGGCCATGGGCCGAACACTGACTGTCAACACGGACTTCACCTCTGACCAGGCTGACTTCCCTGATATGCTCTTCAACGGCTTTGAGACACCAGCTGCTCCTGAGGAGCCTTTTTACCTAGCCTCTAATGGTAGCAACAACTTAAATTCACTAGGGGAATACCCCCTGCCTGTGCCACCCGGCAGCAACCTTGTCCAAGCCCGTATTCCCCCCCCTTCATCGTTCAGCTCGCCCTCTAGTGGCAAGAACCCTGTCATGATTCTCAATGAGCTCCGACCAGGCCTCAAATATGACTTTGTGTCAGAGAGTGGTGAGAGCCACGCCAAGAATTTTGTGATGTCGGTTACAGTGGATTCACAGACTTTTGAAGGTTCAGGACGCAACAAGAAGCTAGCGAAGGCCCGGGCAGCTCAAGCCGCCCTCTCAGCGCTGTTTAACATGCAACTAGACCAGACACCGTCCCGCCAGCCCATCCCCAGAGAGGGACTGCAACTACATCTGCCACAGGTAACTGAGCTATGAATTTAGAAAATGTCTTTGTTTACTCAAATACCTAACATACTGTAATTTTTATTTAAGAACTAAAGGTTTTTGAAAGATACTGAGCTTGAAGGTGTTCCAGCTAGGTTAAAATTACAATTACAAGCAGACTATTTTATCCAAAGCTGACTTACTGTGCAGTGAGTGCAATTAGCAGTATGGGTTAGGCATCTTGCTCAATAATGCTTACAGATGCTTTCAGGTGAGTCAACGACCCTAACCATTTCACTATACTGCCCATGTTTGCAACGCTTTCAGTTATTTATGAGAGGAGCACATTAACTAAAGAAGTAATTATGGCTAAAAGTGTCTGTTAAATTACCTAACTGTATCAAACGGGCCTGAATCTTCCTAAAGGCCAAGACATCATTAAGTTAATTGGAATTTGCATCATATTGGAGTAAAATAATTATTTTACGGAACCTCGTACAGTGAAGACTGGAAATAAATTAAGTTACAAATCGAGTCAATAAAATTGCAGTTGAATTATAACAAAACTTCTTTACTTTACAAAATTACTAGAGCCCAACCGATATGATATTTCTGTATTTAATACAGTTTTTTTAGTGGGACATTTTTGCCAATTATTGTTATTCTGTAACAATTTAAAGTACATTTTTTAAGGCAACAATTAAATGGTCTGTACCTTTTTTTTGTCTCAATCTTCTGGCTTCACAGTCATTACTTCAGTAGTGGCAGGTTAGAGTGTAGGAAGCACAGCTTCTCACCCTAACATATTATCCTGAGTTATGACAATACATTGTTTATTTATTGATAGGAGAGGAATACTAACAAATTAAAATTATATGCTGAAAGCTTTATTAGTTTGTCTGAAATAGCTTACTTGCATTTTCAGCCCGTTTGCTAAGCATTTTAATGTGAAGTTGTTGGCTATGTGTCGAATAAAATGTTTGTGGCATGATTGGCTTTACTGCACAGTCCAATTTATTATAATATATCTGAGATGGACAACATTACAAACTTTCAAAGTTTAGCCTTTCTGGCGTGAGATTGACAGATTGAACCAACATTTGTGGATTGAGATTAATTAATGTGCATGCTTGTCTCAAACAGGACTATATGAAGTTAGACTAGGCAACAGTTTTCGTCGTTGTCCCATTATCGTTTAGCCCGGCTATTGCTCTCAGATCAATTTATTTAGCTGAGATTATAGTCTGGAAAAACTGGTCGCATTAGGGCTTTCACAGCTGCTGTGCTGGTGGTCCAATCAAGGTGGGTTAGTGAGATGACTTGAAGCGTGTTTCAGAATGGTGGTAGAATTAGATGAGGCGAATCAAAACAGGTGTATCGCCGATTGGTTCAATGTCGTCCAATAGTTTTCAAATCAATCAGAGGCCTACGCCCAGTAGGAGGTAACCTGCATTAGTAAAAGCCAATCCAATCTTACTTGTGCAATCTTACTAGCCAATCTTACTTGTGCGATCTCTTCATTGATTCCCCCTCCTACGTCGTCTGTTCAATGTCTTCGCCTCTGCTATGATATCCTTTTGAGCATAGTGAATGTATGTGTGTGTGTGTGTGTATATATATATATATATATATATATATATATATATATATATGAACTGGAGCATAGCCAGCAAACTTCTTCTGAAGGCTTGTAGTTTTTCAATGTATCTCCAATAAAGTAGCGCCATCTTGTGGGCAAATAATGAATTGCAAACCAATATAGGTAAATGGCAAATAGACTGCGTGCGCTATTCCAACCTACTCAAAGAGTGTAGGTCTCTTATAGGTTAAAATATCACCGATACAAATGTATCGGTAACATTTTTAATTTTTGCCAATAATATCAATCGATATATCAGTCAAGCTCTAAAAATTACGATGAAAGCCAGGAATAAGAAGATTTCCAACTCCAAAGAAGAACTCCAAAGGTGAGGATTTGAAGACTAGTGATTTGCAGGGATAATTATCTTAACGCAACGTGTCTATTTAAACATCTCCTAATCATCTTTAGGAAGCATCAGGGATATCAGACTCATTCATGAATGAATAGCTGTTTAAGTTTGATTTATACTGTAGGTGTTCATTTAACTATTACAAGGTCAGCACACATACAGTATAATTTGAATCCAAAACTTGGAATCTAAACTTCCTTCCCTGTCAGAAGCATTACTTAACTTTTTTTTTTCTTTCCCTCAAACTTTCATTACATATCCTATTGAAAGTAAACCTTTTAAGGAAAGAAAGCAGGAGTAGATGGCTGCTTTTGACACCACCGTAGAGGTTACTGTCATATACTTGTCACATTGTGAAGCGAGATAACTCAGCCAGTTTAGGATATCAGTGAGACACTTTTGTCAACAGCCTACTCACATAGCCTTTCTTTACTCACTCACATTTTTTGTAATCTGATTTATATGTCAAGCAGCCCATTGCAACGATACTGGCCCCACTAATTGCTCTATTAATTATCTGTCAGTTCATGTTTATTTAATTTATATGCTGCCCACCTACGTCTGGCATGAAGCTAATGGGAAGTATGGTAACATTATTGCCAGAGAGAAAAACACACAGCAGATGTTGTTTTATTTTAAGGTGTGTATCGTTGACATGTAATCTTACGAATTGTGGGTTCTTGACATTTAAAAACTCCAAAAGTAAAATATAAACTATAGAAAATCATTGATGTTTCAATCATTCCTGATTTGTGGTTTACATATTTGGTCTGTTTTGGTCCATTAACAGTTTGTAATGATGGCTAGGCACGGCAAAGGATATTTTACTACCATATAAATTTATCTAATAGTTATTAGTCATCTGTTAAAGGAAAAGTGTATCTATCCACTGGCAGGCAAAGTAAAAGCCCCGATATACTTGCTTTTGTGCAACGCGTACACGTAAAAAAGCGTCTGCGTTGTGAAAGGAATTGCTCATGGATTTACCTGCGTACCTTGCGTGTGCTTGGAGGATTTAAAATATATCCAGTAGGGGGCAGATCAGGGCCAAATCATCCCTGGCTGAAACCAGAATATTGTCCTTGGTTATACCTCTGAATATCCACAATAACCTTGACATGAATTACCAACATCATATAGATGTTGATACGCATGGTAGCCATCTTGCGTACGCATAAACGTAATCTAAAGCAAGTATATCGTGGGATTAAGGGAGGGCAGAAACAGAAATACTGCTGCGTGTTATGCATGTACTATATACAATATCCTGAAAAGAAGGATTTAACATCTTGTTGTTACTGGATCTTCCACTCTAGTAGATTAATGTACTTTTATACTGCTGCTGTCCTTGGAATCCCAAAGTCAAATGATATTGCCACGACTGGGTGATTCTAAAGTAGCGTGCAAGTCATTTTGGACTAATCTTTTTTAATTTGTGGCCACCCAGCCGTCTTCTCCCATCGCTGTTTTGCGCCATATTAACAGCTGAAAAAAAACAGTGACAGCAATGGCTGCTGTCCAAGAACGTGAGATGTGTGAAGTTCACGCAAGGTTGCCCTCTGAGCTTTGGGTTTCAGGTGCGGGTTTCAATCTCGGGGAGTTTAGCAGGGCTTTCAGCGCACTCAATGCGCTTCTTTATCTTAACGCTGCTCGCCCCTTTTACCATTGCCTCTTAAAAAGGTGGAATACATTTTTATTGTCATTATGTCAAACTAAACCAGGCTTACTCAACAACAGATGTGCTGTACCTCTGAGGGTCAGCCCAGTTTATATTATCTTCTTTTTGTATGCTCCCTATTGTTTTGAGCTGCATATGAACAGTGTGACAGGTACACAATACTCTAGGGGTGTATAAAATCACCCACCCTTTTTAAACTGACACAATTTATACAAAATCGTGTGTGTGTGCGTGCTTGCTTGCTTGCGTGTGTGCATGTGCACTACGTTAACTGTGCGTGCATGTGCTTTTCCAGGTCTTGGCTGACGCTGTCTCCCGCCTGGTGGTAGATAAGTTCAGCGAACTGACAGACAACTTCACTTCCCCCCATGCCCGGCGGAAAGTTCTAGCAGGAGTCGTCATGACAACAGGTAGACGATTTCTCCATACAAAGAGCACTTATTGTCCCAGGGGAAAGCCTGTTTCCAAAACTACAGGAAATAATGCTTAGTGCATCATCACTGCTGCAGGATCAAAGGATTCTGCACTGTAAATATCTACAAATGAACACAGTGCTGCCAAATTTGAAATAATGCAAATGTAGTTTTCATTTAAACATATCCTTGCTTGAAGCCTTGCACATACAAAACTATTCAAATACATCTCTAATAATTTCCTGTTTGGATTTACAACACTTACTCTTGCCATATATCTTCAAAATGCACCATCATATCACAAATGGAACACATTAAGCTATACAACAGTGTTTATTGCTCCACAGACATGATGAGGTGTGAGGAAAATAATATAATTCATGTCTTCCACAGAGATTTGCTGCCATCACGCTAGTTCTACAGCTCGCAAGATATAATTTGTTTATTTACTTGTTTGTTACATGATAAATCAACTGCTTAACGAGCTGGGTTACATTTCTTAAAATTGGTATCACTAGTTGAAGATTCTTCCAACTGTTCCATCCATTGTTCTTTGCTCACTGTGTGTGTGTGTGTGTGTGTGTGTGTGTGTGTGTGTGTGTGTGTGTGTACTTCAGGCACCGATGTGAAAGAAGCGCAGGTCATTTGCGTCTCCACAGGAACGAAATGCATCAACGGTGAGTACATGAGTGACCGTGGCCTGGCCCTCAATGACTGCCACGCCGAGATCATTGCCAGGCGCTCGCTCATCAGATACCTCTACACACAGCTGGAGTACTTCCTCAGGTAAGTGTGTGTGTGTGTGTGGGCAGTAAGCCAGTAGAGTAATGGCAATAGTCCATAGCAGCACTCTAAACCCATTGTGACGTTCATTATTAAATCGACCTGCAACAAATGTAGTTAATCTTGGCAGTACAAATACCATTATTACTATTGATCACTGATTACCCCTAATTGTATTTTCTTCCTATATATTAGTCTTACTTGTTTTAATGTATTTAATTGTATGCTACTTAAGCGCTACAGTGTAATGAGACCTTGCATGGTTTTCATTATGTTGATGTCCACAAGTGTTGTGACTCATGACTTTAAAATTATTTATAGGGTGTGTGAACCATTGGTATATATTTAATTTAAGCATCATGTGTCACTACAGTTATGTTGAGTATTGCAACAACTCAAGCCATTCAGCCACTTGAACCATATCAGATACAGTATGATACTATAGCTGTCAGTGTCTAGTCTGAATCAACCTGCTTATAGGGTATTTCCTTCTCACTATCAGACCAAGAGCGATTTAACTACTTAAAGGCAGTCATTCTTGAGAACACTTGCTAACTTCGAGCTTTGATCAATATCCCTCCGAAGCACCGCCCCACACATTGAATGGCATTGTGAATCAATTTGGCATTGTTGTTCAGTGTTCATAATTATTACTATTTACAGAGTCCGGGCTGTGTACAGTAGAAGTACAGAATAGTTTATAGCTAGCGAATAGCTAGTGAAATGCAAGGTAATATTTGGTAAATTAGATGCTGGGTTGTAGTTCAACCCCCCCTTCCCTGACCCATGCTTGCATAAACATTTAAACGCAACCTTGGAGTAAAAAGTAATTTGTTTTATGACCATAAATATGGCCCACTTGCTGGACGCAGTGCTTTTCTACTTAAAGTCTCACCTTCAAAAAACTTTTTTGTAAACCGCTGGTGTTAAAGCTGCCACACCAGCGCGGACTGGGCCTGGGCACCGTCTTGGCCTTTAGAGTCACACCTCACTAAAGAGCCCATGTTGGGGCTAGATTGAGGCTTCTTAAAGGGGGTAGCAGCACACTGTTTAAGCACACCTCAGTTGTTTTTACGACAGAGCTTATTGACCGTTCTGCCTGTCTGTCACTGTAGCAACAGCAAGGAGGATCAGCAGAAGTCGATATTTGTGAGGTGTGACAAGCGAGGTTACAGGTTAAAGGACAACGTCCAGTTCCATCTCTACATCAGCACGTCCCCTTGTGGAGATGCTAGGATCTTCTCCCCACACGAGGCAGCAGTCGAAGGTACAGTGCGATAGCAGGACACAACACACACAAACAGTCACATGCACGTAGGAATCCAGGGAGTTTGATAGATCGCAATATTCCAGCACCACCCACCCCCGCCCTCAACCCGACACATTTTTAATTGGATCTGCACGCTTGTTGAGAATTCACTATCGATGCCGGTTTATTTTTTTATTAAATTAACTTTGTGTTATCTTCCCTTATGCTTGGTTTCATTTAATTTGGGTCTCACCGCCATGTCCGAATGCGCGTCCCAAACACATTTTAAACACATTTGTGGTAATTAGCACTTGATGTTGCTCTCTCTCTATCAGCCCTGCCCTGCTCTTCCCGTTGCTGTCGGTCTGATTAACTACCCTGTGCGTCTGTCACAGTGTTTTCCACTTTACATGGCAGACTCAGTGGAAAACAGCCACACTCAATTAGTCAATGGATAGATAGGGCCTGCTGGCTTGTTAATCAACACAGCAACATTGGTATGCAGTTAACACTTGCAAATGTGTGTGTGTTTATATAGATATATATATATATATATATATATATATATATATATATATA
>JAODUK010000014.1:3807260-3831638 GCA_027564635.1 Typhlichthys eigenmanni | reverse complement strand
CCCCCCCCCCCCCCCCCCCCCCCCCCCCGCTAATTCCACACAGGGCACGACCTCCTCTGCATTGCTCGTCCCGTGTCCGCCCCACATCTCTGGGATGGAAAAGACACCGGCTTGCTGCCTGATCCATTGTAATCTGGTGGCATTTGCTCTTGGGCAGGTCACGTGCAGAGAAGCACATACGAATCATCATGTTACAGATGATATACATGTGTGGGTATAGTGAATACTGCCACATTGAATAATTACGGAGCCTCTAAAACAACCCCATGAATTTATGAGCCATAAATCTTTTGTCATGTTCAGATTATTATGTGTGAATGTGTGTGTGTGTGTGTGTGTGCGTGTGCATGTGTATGCCATGGTGGGGTGGAAGACGTCAGAGAGTGGAACAATCATTCTCGTACACTGGGAATGTGAGCGAATTCAGGGTGTAGCAGGTGCAGCGCTGAGATAAGAGAGCAAAGAAGAGAACGACCGCAGCCTCGGATAAACAGCAACAAATGAAAGGCCCTGCTTTCAATTGTACACTTTTCCATCCGTCAATAGCCCTGAATAGACAGTTCATTAAAGGAAGATTAATTCACCCTGTTTTTTAGAGGTGAGAAAACAGATTCGGAATTAATGGTTCTCAATTGTCCATGCATCAAACCACATAAGTCTTTATTACTAATTATCACAACTCTTTAGCTAGATAGGATAATTCAATTAGCTGCTTTGTTGTGTGGTTGGAAAAAAAATTGTATTCCAGCCAGCCTACACAAATCCATGTGGAAATAAATGCCAATAACCTCTAAACTGTCTAGTGAGTGTATTATCAGACTGCTCATCCCTGCTTTGACACCAGTGTAGCTTTATGTGACGTGAGTTTGTAGAATTCAGCATTAGTTGTGCATAACTGTCCAGTGAATTGTTAAACTCTTTCACATGGTCTCAATCAAGTACACGTTTGAATACTCTGTATCAGCTATGTGCTTCCTCTACTGGCGAGCACACACGAGTTGAGTTGAGTTATACGAATTCAACCCTAGAGGAAGCTATAATCCAAAAAGGATGGTTGAACTTTGACATAAATAAACAAAAGCAGGACAGGGGAAATGTTGAATGCTTTGTTGTAACATACCCCACCAGTGGACCATCTGTTAACCTTTTTATTTACAGAGAATTAACAGTAGACAGGTTATACAGCATACATGCATAGCTAATGAACAAATGTGTTTCGTGAGCAATATTTAATCATAATCATAAGGTTTTATTTGAGGACGTCTCAAGATAAATTGAGGGTAAAGCACACATGCTTATTCCTAGTTAAATAAGCAGGTAGACCTGACTTTCTAGCCAGCATATTAATTTTTATACTAATGAAATGTCAAAAGGATACTATCAGGCCAAAACCTTTATGATGTACCATAAAATATATAAAATATCAAAATTCCAATGCAATTAAACTCTTAAATGTATTATTTCATTAAAGACAGTATTCATTGTTCTTGTAAACAAATAACCTTTGAAAGAAATACCTGCTTCACTGAGCTCAGAGTGAAACGCTAGACTGGCAGCAGTGTGAAAAGAGCACACAACAAGTAAACACACATGAATATTTGCAGAGGATCAGGAGCTGATGACAGGAGTATTTCATGACTGAGAAAGACGTTTGTGTGTGTGTGTGACTGGTCCAACTAGATGATCTGACTCATCTATAACTCATGATCCCCAGCCTGTAGGCCCTGTTGTAGTTTGCTCTGTGCAGTCTAACGCCTTTGCTTCATTGTTCATTTGTTGATTTAGCGTTAAGCACAGACCAAGAGGTGTATTTTCTCTACCTTCCTGATGTGCAGATGTATTTCAAATATGATTTACAAGGTGAAAAGGAGCTAACAACAAAACTATATTTTCTATTTATACTGTACATCAAATAGTAATGCTAATCGGTTATTAATATGTACTTAAATCATTCCCAAAGAGAAATTAAACGTGACATAGCAGCACATAAAACCCTGTACATTGGAAAGCAAAACAAAATCAACAACAATAACACAGACATCTAGAAAAATATCAAACATTTAAAAATATTTCTTTTGAAAATATGCAGGTATTTACAAACATACACAAACACTTTCAAAGTCATATTCAGTAACAACTGACTATACAGTACAGTAGATGGACTATCAAGTGAATACACACATGGGACTCAAATCCCTATCTCTGGCGTGAGAAACAGGCGAGTATGCAAGGCTAAAACCCATGGGGTCTAGCCTCTGTCCCTAGAGCGTCCTTGAGGTGACGGGGAGTGAGGTTTACTGCACAAATTTACCAGTTGTCCGCTCTTATAGTTAAACAAAAAACAATAATATATTATATATATAGTCAGTTCACAAACTGGCAAGACCTTGGTCTCACGGTGTCGTCCATCGCTCTGGGCCATGGTAAGCTAGTGGTTGGGGTTGACAGCAAACCTTACAATATTGTGACTGCTTTGACAAATGCTATTTGTTGCCAGTTTGCATTTTCACCGTGGATCATAATGGATGAATGCATATGATTTTCTTTTCTTTTAACAGAATAGCAGTGCTTCCCAGCCAACCGATCGATAATACCGATGTCATGTGGTGTGACGGCAGCTAGCTGACTACCCCTCCAGTCAGTGTGACTGGTATGAGCAAACAGACAGTCCCCGGTGGTTTGTTGACCCAGGCTGATAAGATATCAGCACACATTCCTCTGTATGGTGTGTGTGTGGGGGAGGGGGGGGGTCACACAGTAGCTGGCAGCTGCAAGAACACAAGGCTCAATGACGTCATGATAAAAGATGAAGAGGCAAGTCATCGACACACAAAGGGATTAAACGTATCACACTCTGGGTGAAAATGTACATTACTTGACTTTGAAGTATAGTCACCAAGAAGAACGGTTTGATATATTTTCTTTTGATTAGAATTTTTATACATTTTATTGGTTGCTTATGAATTTGTAAGGCAAACGTTCACACCAAAGACCAATATAGCCTCTTATCCAACTGAACAACTTTAAGTTTAAATAGGCACAGACTGGCAGGCGCACAGATAAAGCTTACAGAGGGCTCTGGATACCCTCTTGCACTGCGACCATCCTTTGCATTCAAGATATTGGAACACTCCCGTGTCACTGGGTTAAAGGCTGGCAAGATACAGTTAGCACAAAGGTCTTCAGCAAAGTATTGCTAAAGAACGGTCTTGGACTGTCGTCTTCCATGTTGGGTTCTTCTTTACACTCTGCTACAAGATGTAAAGATTCCACTAATAATGTTGCATCACTATGTTAAAAAGACCTGGCAAAATATTGAATCCACTTCCCCAGTAGCGCATTTTAGAGTAATGTGTAGGCCTAGCAAAATACAAAACAGACCTACCTCTGGTTAGCAGTGTTTAGCAGTGACGGCAGATTGTCTATTGATCTCTCCGGAGAGTCTAAAGGGATTCCTTCTCCCCTCTGTTTTTAGTAACACTTAAGCATTGATGTCCCTAATGTGAACAGTGTAATGTTCTGCTTTAAACCTTTGTGTGAATTTCCCTGCTTGCTTACCTACGAGTCACAGAGAGTCGGCCTATTCGTCTTCTCTGCCTGATATCGTTATACACTGAGAAACACAGCACATTCCATCAACTAAATCTATTTTAGGTGTTTACTGTAAATGATCTTCGTTGCGACCAATGTGATGAGAAATTAGCATTTATGAATACCATTTTTAATTCTGTACCTTACACTCATGATAGCTGTATCATAGCCTGTATCAGGCACTGTATAGGCTAATATGATTATTATGGTTTACATTAAGATCACGTTTCAGCTTTTACAACCAAACTTAATAAATCATTTAATATTAAGAGATTAAGAGATACAATATGTTTGAAAGATCTTCATATCTTTTTTGAATTAGAGTTAACAGTGTTGTTTTATTTTTTCTTGTGTAGGCTATATCACAAAAAACAAAAGGGCTCTTGGAAGCATCTAACATATGTAGATAATCAATACAATGAAATTGTGTTTACACTAGTTATTGAGTATTTTCATATTTTTTGCCTGTGTGTGTGTGTGTGATTGATATATTCATATTACTACATTACTCTTCTTTCCTCAACATATAAATGGTTATACTGTAGATGTAACTCATACAAACATGCCTATGATGAATGAGACAAGCAGAGAACTGGGAGTGAAACACAGAGCGTGCTACATGGTCGGCCAATGAAGTAGGCATTACATCAGCACAATGAGCTCAGGATGACGCACTTCACCAAGGTTCGTTGACATTCTCTCCATTCCTGGTCCTTTGCCTTGCCCCAGATCAGCCCTGCAGTAACAATGGGCTACATAAGAGGCTCAATTTGGATGGATTTTGGAGGTGGGACCGCAACTATGAAAGGAACAGATAATACAAATAATTATTAATAAGGATAATTAGTATTAATCGTAATCAATTATATAAGTATACTGTATATTATATATAATGTGTGATCTATGTATTTAGAAAAAATCTTCTGTGATAGTTACTGCATGCCCATAGAAATGGCTCCAATACAGTCTACTGTATCATTAAACTATGATTGGTCATATACGTCTATGGGTCATATTCGTGGTCAATAGCTCCCTCTGGTGGTTACAAAAATATATCAGATGGGAAAAATAGTGTTTCTGACTAATAAGCGCAAGCTAACTATTAAAAATAGCCTATATAAGTAAGTAAGTGTATTTATATAACGCTTTTCACAGATATAAAATCACAAAGTGCCTTACATAAAAAATGCAGGGCAAGTAAAGATGAAAAAAGCTAAAACAACAGTAACAACAGTCTGATATTGGATTCACCAACCTAATATAGTTTAGGTTTCTACTATATATAGTCTACCTCAAAGGCACACTTTAAAAAAATCATGCGTAAGAACGTTGAACCACTTCGTTTAATTAATAGCATTAACATTCAATGAATGACGCATGTTTGCGTGCATATCGACCATGCTTTCAATTTGAAGGCTGCGTTAGTATAGCTACAAATTGGGCCTACGTGTAGGTCTAATTGTTTTTAACAAATTGTGCCGTGATGAGCTATAACTTAATGTAGGCATAATGAATCCTACTTACATGAACAGATCCCACAACCTTTTCAGTAGCGTTTATCGGCCACTTGGGGGCGCCAGCGAACATCAGAGCGTAACAGTGACGGAAGAAAAGTCCCCTTTCATTTTCTCCATTGACTTTACGTAAAATCCTTATTTGAAGAGTTTTAAACCTTGAACCAATCCATCCAGCTACAAGAGTGATCGTGACCATAAACAATTTGATATGGAGCAAAAAACATTTAATAAAAACGGAAAAAAGGCAAAGATATAAGACTGTGTACAACATGAAGCGAATCCCAGAAAATGCATGCTCCATGTTCTTCCTTGGTTCTTATCAGATTGTGCATATTATACCATTATAATAGTATAATTCCCCCCAACAAAACATTGTTTTGGGTGTAGTTACATAACCTGACATGCCTGTTGTCACCACAAGTCCATCTGGGGAGCCGAAATTGAAACGTTGCAATAAAACTGAAGCTCGCGAGATCAGGGTGGTCTCGCGAGGCTAGTAGTTACAGGCACGTTCACTGGATTGCTCCATCCCCCGTGTCTTCTCTGTGCCTTGCCTTCGATGTGGCCAATGAGCACAATCCCCACATGAACACACCCAGTCCGTGTTTTCCCTCTCGCTTGCAGCCGTCTCAAGTTTCATTCCGGCGCGCGCACTCTTCGGCGCTTCGTGTTGTCAGGCAGAAGCGCCGCACGCAAGCAGGAACGGTGGCGTGTGTCGGGATACTACACGGTCATATTGTAACATTCGCGTTCGGTTTCACCTGTGCCAAAGGAGTATTCGAATACCTTTTGACGCGTAGTACTATTTGCTAAAATGTCGGTGGGCACCGAATCCGGATTTTCCAGTGAAGAGGTGCTGAACGTCCGTTTTCCTATTCACCGTGCGTGCAGGGATGGGGATGTCGGCGCCTTGCGCGCCCATCTTCAGTGCATCACAAATCAGGCCGACCTAACGGTGGAAGACTCCTTCTACGGCTGGACACCAATACACTGGGCCGCTCATTTTGGAAAGGTAATTTGTTAGCTATTCGTACACGGTGTGCGTCTACTGAACTATTTTTTGAAACGGTGTCATGGGAAAAAAATGCTTCCTGGTTCTTTGCCGAATCTGTCCCATCTTACACCCGTTCCGTAACCTGCGTTTCTGCAATATTATCAACGTTTGAACATCTGCCTGCTTGGCCACGATTTAATTTAACATATTGACGACAACATTCACATTATAACCGATCAACTTATCTTAAACAAATGTACACTCGATGTTTCTGCGTGTTGCGGGGGGCGGGGAAATTCCGTACGCTACGGCGTAACGTTTTGGAAAAATCTGTCTCTCCGTTTGCTAATGACAGTGTTGCTATTTGCGTTATTATATAATATCTATATGGATATTTGATACAAGAAAGCAAATATAACATCCGTTATTACATAGGACTGTTTGTGCAAGGCATTGTTCTACATTATTTGAATAGGTTTTAGAAAGTGATTTCTGTTGTCCCGAGAGTTCAGGTGTTAAACCTTTACCGTCTACCGTGGTAGTAGAGTCCAGGTCCAGAAATGCAGGTGTGACGCGAGAGCGCGGGAATTTACTATGCAAGCGAATGGAAAAACACTTGAACTCCATAAAATGTTTTTTTTTTTTTGCCCAAATTGCCGTATTTCTGAACAGACGCTGAACTATGTAGCAGAGTATGTGACATTTGTCACATTTTTAATTTCTCGTATCAAGTTTTTTCATTTGTCTCTGCTTTTGTTTATGTCTGACAGCTGGAGTGTATGGTGCATCTAGTTCAGGTCGGCTGTGGTGTGAACTTTGTGACCTCCAGGTTTGCACAAACGCCCACTCACATTGCAGCATTTGGGGGCCATCCAGAGTGCTTGTTGTGGCTATTGCAAGCTGGTGCAGATATCAATCGACAGGTATGAATCTGTCAAATGACATTCCCACATTTGTTAGTGTCACATACACACATACATGTTTGGCACATGTCCAAGTGTAATATGATTTTGTTTTGGTTTCCAAATATTTAGCACAAATCCAAGCGTAGCATTATTAGAAGTGGGTAATTGAGTACCAATACAAGTATTAGGGAGCAAGTAGAATTATGTGTCTTTCATAAGATTTCTACTCAAGCACTGAAACTCTCATCCACGTACGTCACTTCCTCTCATCCACGTACGTCACTTCCCGCCTGGATTACTGCAACTCTCTTCTCTCTGGCATTCCCACCACAATTCATCAATAGACTCCAATTAGTTCAGAACTCTGCTGCCGGGATCCTCACCAACACAGGGTCAATAGGTCACATCACTCCAATGTGCATTCAACTTCATTGGCTTCAAGACTCCTCCTCGCATACAAGGCTCTTCACAATCTGGCTCCCTCCTAGCTCTCTGACCTTCTCCTTGCATATACTCCCTCCCGATCTCTCCACTCCTCCTCTACAGGGCTTCTGGTCACTCCCCCATTCCTCCTCTCCACAGTGAGCGCTTGTGCCTTCAGTTGCTCTGCCCCCAGACTCAAGAACGCACTTCCAATGCACATTCCACATGCCCCCACTGTCACCTCGTTTGCTAAGCTCCTCAACTCCTTTATTTTGTTTTGTTTTATTTTGTATATATTTCTCAGATCAAATGTTTATTACTATATAATGTATATTTCTGCCAACTGTTTTATATCTATGTATTTGCAATGTACGATGTCAGTGTTTAGAAAGGCATACAAACTAAAATTTATTATTATTATTATTATTATTATTATTATTATAATAAGGATGTGTATAGGTAGGCTGGGCTTTGGGGTGAGAGTCAACCACAACTAACCACTAGATTATCCTGTCCCTATCCTGATAATGGACACTTAGCGTCAGGCAGAATACTCATTTACTGTTGTTACGTTTGCGTACGTTGGAAGACGCGTTTATCCAAAGTGAATGTACAGTAAGTAATGATAAATTGGTAGCATCAAGGCCCGGACCTTTCAGGTAGGACCACTAGGTTGCCCAACTGCCTCAATAAAAGCCATGTTTCTAAAAATATCCCAAATGACACATGCTGGGGGTGGAAAAGGACAATAAGAGAAGCCTGGGTAAGCAGCTGACTGGTGCGTGTGTGCGTGCGTGCACACACTGTGTGTGTGTGCGTGAGTGGTTACAACCCCTGCAGTATATTGCTACGTCACCTGACCTACTTTTCCGTCAGATTATTCAAGCAGGGTTTTTGAGCACTCTGGTATATATGGGACTTTGTGTGTGTTTTGATGTGTTTTTTAATAAACAGCCTTCAGCCCTAGGGGCCACGTTTGATGGTTGGCTGCAGCGCTGAGACACATCTGCTTAGTGGGTCACGATGACATAATGTCTGGTCACCACTCACCATTTTGTTTCTAATTGTGTTCACTGGGAATAATCAGTACTTTGTTATTTTTCTTTACTGGAATTAATTGCTTTGGAACATACAATTTACATTGCAGTCAGTGGTTGTGAAATAACACACAACATTAAGTGTTTAAATTATTTAGGGAGGTTGTTGTAAGCACTGTTTTGACATTTTGCGGCTGTTTATTTGATCATTACTTAGGTAGGTAGACTCCACCTGCTTTATAATGTTAGTCTGAGAAGTATGTGGGTGTTGAAGTCAGGTGGAAAGTTCAAGTTCTGCCAAACAGTTACACCCTTCCATTCTTCCTCATTCATGTCCTAATCATGGAACTCTAAAAGGATGGAATGGGGAGGCTAGATATGATGAATAAACAATTGAATGTGTTGCTGAAAGTTGCTACAGTCTTATTTCCTTCTCCTTGTTCCAGGGTGCAATCATTATTAGTCGTATAACCACAGTCTCTGTCATCTCAGGACTATGTGGGCGAGGCGCCCATCCACAAGGCTGCCCGCGCAGGCAGTCTGGAGTGTGTCAACACTCTCTTGATTCAGGGAGCGAAAGCTGAGTAAGTCTGTTACACCACCCTTCCTTGTCCTTTTTTTCTTCTTTTTGTTTTCCTACTGTACTACCGAACCACATAGCAAAACATTTCCAAGGGATCACCACCAAAGCTCAAGCAAAAGCCTGCAATACCATCAGTGTACAATAGTGAGGGCACATGATACAAAAACAAAACATTTACACATTTATTTTGATAACATTTATTTAGCTTTCAGAATAGAAGGACATTGGCACATTTGTGAAACAATGCAGTTTGGAGTAGACATATTTGTCATTCATATCTTTTGTACAGTATATGCTGTTTTAGATTGTCTCTGTAAGTCATATATCATGTCTAGGCTCTGAAATATTGTCAGATAATCTGACCTATAACATTTTAACTTTCAGTGATGTAGATAATCATGACTGATCAACATGTTAAGAATACTGGATAGAAACCAGAAGATGGATTACTAAATAACTATCAGAAATGTCAGACACAGATTAATGCTACCAGACAAAATCCTTGTGACTTTCTTTGTCTAACTTCTGGTTGGTGGTGAACCCCTGAAAATGTGACACATTGATAATACTGTGAAATTGTTGTTTGATGTTGCAACAATTCACATTAAGTTGTTTTCTTTGTGTAATTCATTTGACCTAACATAGTTTTAGATTTATAGTTCTAGATTAGAATAATTTATGAATTTTGTAGTCAAACCTATCTGAAACTGAAATTTTATCAAATTTTATTAAACTAGTCTTAAATAGAGATAATTAACCCTCAAGTAACCTCAGAAACACAGAGTCTGTGAAACTCGATTATTGAAATAGTTAAACATCCAATCGGCCTTATTACACACAAGAATGAAAACAACTTAATGTAAAGTTTTGACAACTGTTTAGCTTAGTAGGACATATTGCATGCAACTTGTTGAAACCAGAGTGTGTTTTTTTTTTCTCTCTGTTAACTTTTTGATTTATTTAGTATCTTACATGTCCAGCTGAACATGATGACCAAATGCACATTTGTTTATTGTTCCATTTTGCTGTCCAGGTGAAAAGGTTACATTTCTATTGTAATTAATAAAATGCATTCATTGTGTTTGTTTATCATGATTTCTGTTGGAAGATCATACACCATGAAGCTACTGTGAATGTATTTCTATTGTTATTATATTATTATTATTATATCCAATGTTAAGACATAATCTCATACAGTGTATATAGTGCTAGAGGACATATTTAAATGAAGCGGAGAAATCTCTGTACATAACATCAATTAATTAATTAATAATTTGAATGGATTTCGAAAATTAAAAATGTGGACAGACTGGATTTAACTGCCAGATCCACTCACGTGCTTCTAGAAAGGTGATCTGCATTTGTCTTCAGATGCACTGCACTGCCACAACTGTGCTATCTGCACCTGTTTTTGTGGTTTGGTAGTCATGTTATTTTCAGAAAATTTATTAAAAAAAAATGTTATTGTTAATATGACGTGACAAAAAAAAAGAAAAGAAACATAAAAACACCTACATTTGAAATGGTGATTTTATTAAATAAACTATACTTAAAGTAATTTACATATTCAGTTGCTGTTTGACATCACTTTGGATGGATTAACAATACCTGATGGTAGTTATTATAAACTAGTGTTTTGTTCCAGATGGTAGTCGTATTATAAACTAGTGTTTTGTTAACGTAACTTAAAATTATTTTTTTTTAGATTCTGCACCCCCCCACCCCCCTTTCCGCTCAGTGAACCTGTATTAAATCCATTTATAATTGAATAATTTCTGCAATGGGCTATGTTCCTTTTCATCTGGACACCACTTATACAGTATTCAATCAACAGAAACGAAACTACCAGGGAGTTTATATGTTGTGTTGAATTTGCATCCCTTAGTTATTAGTTTTATTGTTGTATTATGGATTTTATCTTTTCATATGTCATCAATACATTATTGATGACAGCTTGTTTCAGTGTAAAAGGGGATGATCTCGTACTAACAATTTTGTAATGGTCTCTCTTGTGTTCAATTCTTATTGGTCTGGGCGAATAAAACAATTCACTTACCCGTTGCTCACTCTTGGGCATGGTGATAATGCTACCAAGCTGGGAAGAAATTGTTTTGATAATGTACTGTATATTTTATAAAGTGGGTGGGAGATAAAGTAAGACATAGGATATCAAATGAATATTCCAAAAATTTATAATAGCTCTCCATGGTGATTTCATTGAAAGTTGACTGTAAACAATGATGATATACAGAACACTTTAATTATGCGTACTATTCCATGACATTTGAACTTCCTGGTTGTAGTAGTTATTAAATCCAATACATTATTGCAGATATGTTCAATAAAGGCTTTGGTTGATACAATGTGCATTTGGTCTAAAGCTGCTGAGTTATCCTGACAATGATGTGATTTCTTTTTCCATCAGGTTTTAGAAGTTGTATTTTTATTAGCTCAATACAGAAATATAGAGCTACTGTAGAGCGAGAGAGCGAGATAATGAAAAGGTAGGTGGGTAAGAGGCTCATGACAACTTTTCAACATATTAAGAATTTAGTTCAAAAGTTAACTCTTAAGTGATTAATACATACAGTGCATCCGGAAAGTATTCACAGCGCATCACTTTTTTCACATTTTATTATGTTGCAGCCCTGGAATTTATTAAAATAATGTTTTTCCTCAAAATTCAACACACAATACCCCATAATAACAAAGTGAAAAAAGGTTGTTGGAAATCTTTGACAATTTATAAATAAATAAAAATCCAATGTACATAAGTATTCACATCCTTTGGTCAATACTTTGTTGAAGCACCTTTGGCAGCAATTACAGTATCAAGTCAAGTATGGTGCTACAAGCTTGGCACATATACTTTTGGGCAGTTTCTCCCATTCTTCTTTGCAGGATGTCTCAAGCACCATCAGGTTGGATGGGGAGCGTCTGTGCACAGCCATTTTTAGATCTCGCTAGAGATATTCAATCAGATTCATGTCTGGGCTCTGGCTGGGCCACTCAAGGACATTCACAGAGTTGTCCCTAATCCACTCCTTTGTTAGCTTGGCTGTGTGCTTAGGGTCATTGTCCTCTTGGAAGATGAACCTCATCAGTCTGAGGTCCAGAGCGCTCTGGAGCAGGTTTTGATCAAGGATGTCTCTGTACTTTGCTGCATTCATCTTTCCCTCGATCCTGACTAGTCGCTTAGTTCCTGCCGCTGATAAACATCCCCACAGCATGATGCTGCCACCACCATGCTTCACTGTAGGGATGGTATTGACCAGGTGATGAGTGGTGCCTGGTTTCCTCCAGACATGACGCTTGACCAAAGAGTTCAGTCTTTGTTTCATCAGACCATAGAATATTCTTTCTCATGGACTGAGAGTCCGTCAGGTGCCGTTTGGCCAACTCCGGGAGGGCTGTCATGTGCCTTTTATTGAGGAGTGGCTTCCGTCTGGCCACTCTAACATACAGGAGTGCTGCAGAAATGGTAAGTCTTTCTGAAAGGTTCTCGTCTTTCCACGGAGCAACGCTGGAGCTCTGTCAGAGTGACCATAGGGTTCTTGTTCACCTTCCTGATTAAAGCCCTTCTTCCCCGTTCGCTCAGTTTGGCCGGGCGGCCAGCTCTAGGAGGAGTCCTGGTGGTTCCAAACTTCTTTCATTTACGGATGATGGAGGCCACTGTGCTCACCTTCAATGCTGCAGAACTTTCTGTAGCCTTCCCCAGATTTGTGCCTCGATACAATCCTGTTTCGGAGGTCTACATACAATTCCTTGGACTTCATGGCTTGGTTTGTGCTCTGACATGCACTGTCAACTGTGGTATCTTATATAGAATGTGTGTGCCTTTCCAAATCATGTCCAATCAACTGAATTTGCAACAGGTGGACTTTAATCAAGTTGTAGAAACATCTCAAGGATGATCAGTGGAGGGAACATGTTTTAATCCATTTTGGAATAAGGCTGTAACATAATAAAATGTGGAAAAAATTAAGCGCTGTGAATACTTTCTGGATGCACTGTATTAATGATATCGTCCCTTGGGAGACATGTATATTATTCTACCCTGTAAAATGTTGTGACTATGGTCAACCCCATGTTATTTAGGTGTAAATGTGACTTAATTTTTTTTTTTTTTTAACCAACACGTTTCCAAAGGTTTCCCCTTTAGTTTGTTAAAAATAGATTTGGCAGATAAATTCAAACACAAATAAATTCAAATAGAAATAAAATAAAGTATTATGTAGCCTAAATTAAGTAAACCCTAACCCTAACACTCTAACCTTAATTAATTTCAATATTGGCTATAGACCATGTTTACAGCTATTAGTTTTAAATAGCTTTTAACATGGTTAAAGTTAACATCACTTAATACTTTGCTTTAAATGTGTATTTGCTTAGAAATAAAAAAAATGGCATTATGGATATTGATATTCAATGACCAAAGTAATAATGAAAAATACTATATTTTTGACTTTATAATTCTATGTCGTAGTAGTTGAGCGAACATTTTATAATCAATATTGCATCAATGTTGAATTATTTAATCTAATAAACTAGTTATGACGTGGTCTTTTAAGTTGATCTAAAATTGATGGATTTGATCTGAAATTCCATTACTTAATTTCATTACAGTGGCTTCTTTCTGTTGCCGTTAACATTTATTTGGAATATTGTCAAAGGCCTCATTGGTTTTGATTATGAGATGGAAAGTATATTTATTTTATAATCTTTGGCATTTCTTCTGCAAACTCACTTTCACAGAGAACTTTTCTTCAATCACAATTGGACTGGGATCTGGTCTCGTTGCCATTTTACTTGTAATCGGAGTAAACAGGACACCTTGGAGCTTCTAGTCTCAATTGAGACCTTGGCCTGTCTTAACTCTTCTGCCACACATCTCACTCCTTTATTCTTTTAAAGGAACAGTGTACAAATATAAATAATAACATAAAAAATAACTAGCTTCATTTGCTAATAAAGCCTGTGTTAGTGGACTTACTCGCTTAGAGCACGTGTTGTCCCACACATATCTCGATAAATTAGTAAACCTATTACTTTAATTTTAATGAGTAGTTTGTGGAAAATCTAAGTACAGTATGTAATATATAATGTCAATATAATAGTATTTGTGAGGAGGTAGACTGATCTGAATCTGAGAAGTACCAAAGCACCAGGAATCGCAGTATTCTTGTTTACGGTCTCATGGGAAAACTCCCTCAACTGCCGTTGTCTCTCAACTTCATCACCGTGGATTTGACATCTTTATAAAAACATTCTTCCTAAGATGTCACACACACAGCCACATTTCAATGTCTCCACTTTCTTCCCTGCACCTTGTGGCCAAGATCGATGATTTCTCAACTTCAAACTGGGCATTTCTTCTAGAAGAAAAAAATGACATGAATCATGTCTTATTTATGGAATTTCTGATCAAACATTTAAAAAAAATATTATAGTGTTAGTAAATATTTTATAAAAGAAGTCACTATATATGGAATTTGTGTACTAACTGATCTGACTTATGACTAACTGCCAAATTAAAAGCAATCTTTTGTCATGAGCCTCAAGGGTTATGGTTGTCACTAACAACAGGATAAACTAGCGGTAGAGGCTGCGGTTGGGTAGAGTTGAGTAAAAGACGGCGCTATGAGAAGCTCATTGAAAAAGGATTAGATAGGCAGAGCAGATGCAGAGCAGTGTTAGCTAAACTATTAATTGTACAATGCTAACAATCATCCTTGTTGCAATGATTTTTTTTTTTTTTTACTGTCAATTTATTGTATACAGTATTTCGCCTTATACAAAGAACTGTTTTATTTTGTGTCACTTACAGTATTAACCCTATACAATGATATCATACAGTCTGTTTGACATCTAATCTCTTTGTCACCTTTTCCTTTATGAAAGTGACAATATAAAGACACTTTCTGTAATGTTAACAGAACCAGAACCATACATCTTAATGTTTTGCAGCCGTTGAATTGGAAATGACTTGGTTTTTTCAAGTAATCCTAGAAAGGGGGAGAATAGAAACTGCTGAGTCTGCCCCGTTCCCTGGGATAGCCGCACTGTTGTGGCATTGAGTGTTCTCACTATCGCTTCCTATCTACACACTGGCAAACTGTTGAGGTATTTCTTGCGGTGATTGGTTTTAATGCTAGGATTTTATAAATCAAACAAAAAAAAAAAAAAAAAAGAATAAGAAAAAGAAAGTTACATTTTTAGACCTGCATGCTTTGCTTATTATCCATGACTGTTCCTATATCAAGTTTTTATTTTATTTCTTGTTTTTATTTTGTTAACTAACCATAGGAGCCCTGTATTTGGACAGGTTTAATCATGTGAGTCCATGTCATCAGGTAGCATGACACTAGGTTGCTTCTGTGAGGTTAGAGAATAGAAAGAAAGAGGAGATACAGATGGCGTGAGTAGGGCAGAAAAGCAAAGCATTCCAGGTATTTACAAAGAATTAACGCTTCCTTAACAAACACAAATCCAAATGGGTTGGGAATAAGTAACTGCACAGATGGCAAGTCTCACTCAAGGGATAATTGTATTTTACTGTAACGTGTCAGAAATATTAAATTTCTAAAAAGCAATTTAGGTTTTATGAGATATAAACCAAATGTCAGAACTTGAGTTTATAAAAAAAAATATGAATCTTTCTTTAATGCATAAAAATTCATAAAATGTAAAAGATTTCTTTCTATGCATTTACAAAAAAAATATATACATTAAAATACAGAATAAATGAAGATGTTTAATCTTCTACCCCTTTAAACTTTTAACAGTTATGAACTCGAGTAAGTTATTCAGTACTGGATGTTTAAGAATTTGATGAAAGGAGCTAAAGTACATGAACCAGAATTACAATTTTACGAAGAGGATGTTAGTGAAAAAGCTATATTTGAAATCTGTAAAAAAATCAACTGTCCAACACTCTGTTGACAACCATTGAAGCCTATGGGTTTTTCTGCTGCTTTCATTATAATGGATGCATTATGTAGTATCCACTAATGGCAAACATTGCAAAAATGGCAGAATCTGATTATTAGTAGTGTCATTTATTAAATATGAATCTTAACTTGACATATAGGATACAATACCTTTTGTCAATTTTCTGCTCATGCACTCCCGTTGTCCCTGGGGACACTTTTTCCATAGGGAAAACAACTTTTGCTTTAATGATGATATAGACGTTATTTTAAACCAAGCAGTTTCTGTTCAAACAGAAGAAAACATTTATTCAGTCCAATCAGGATGGGTTAGTAACTAGTGAGATGACATTTGAGTCAACCGTGTTTTCAAAATGGTGGTAGTTAGATGAGGCAAGGCGATCAAAACAGTTGTAGCAATGCCGATTGGTTAAATGCTGTCCAATAGTTTCAATATTAATCAGATGTCTACACCCAGTAGAAGGAAACAACTGTTACCACTTCCCAATGGAGCATTGCCAGACCTTATTAATGAAGTGAATATGAGATCTAGATTACACCAGGCTAGAAAATATATTCCTTTGAGTGAGACTAGACTATGTGTTACATAAATCAATCTTGTGTTTTTTAGTTTAAAAAAATATATAATTTAAAGGATCATTTTTTTTGGAAGCGTTAATTTGAAGGGGCGGGTAATGTATATGCTAATTAATGTGTGATTTTTGTTTTCATTTTTACAGAAAATGTCATGTGCAGTATTTATTGAACAGAATGGTTTATTTGAATTTTGTTCACACATGTTTTAGATAATAATTCAGAGGAAGAACAGTTTAAAAACAACATGAATGAGCAAACAGGAGTGAAATGACCAAAACATCGTTTAAAGTTATAATTCATAGAATACAATGTCACTTTGTTTTACCGACAAACAGCAAAAAAATTGTTTCTTTAGCAGCCCTTGACATATTCAACAATTATGAGTTATGATATTCTCATACTCTTTTACTGCTTCTTGCCAGTTGCATTGCTTGCTATCTTTACGGTGCCACCGGAAAAAAAATTGTTTCCCTTGTAAGAAAAATTGAAATGGAAGCGAAGGCGTTCAAACGTGGGCCAGAGGCACTACTTTTTCTACAAAGACCTAGTTGTTTTCAAAGCAACGCATTGCCACAAAATGCATGCATTGGCATTTGGAACAAGTGTGGTAGTGTTGTCAGATATGTCATTGCTCCATGTCCCGAGCCACCGTCCCAACATTTAAAGCAAAACAAATGTTTACTTAACATATTTCTGAGTTGCTTGTCTGGGCAAGTATCACTATTTTGCACTCTTCCAGTGTTTTCTATTATATTTATGTATAAAAGAATACTAGTATAAAAGATTACTAGAACTAGACTTAATTATTTAGTAAATGGTCTATTAAAATTATTTTATTAAAGTCTTCATGTCTGCATGAAAGTTTAGGTCTCTTGCCTTTTGCTATAGTTTTTATGTATACAAATACAATGCCTTCAAAAATAGATATAAAAACATATTGTAATTAATCGTACATTTTTAAATACCATAGGCTAGTTTGGTCGCGTCATCACCCAGTGACATTGGTGCCGTACATAGAAAACCTGAAATTGATGTCATAACATGGTAATTTAAATATTTGTTGACCTATATTGGGTATTGGGAACAAATCCATGCATCACAGAGTTGTTTGCTCATTCATAATTCCAACCAGAAAATCACAAGATGTCTGCTGCCACTGGACACGATTAACAGATCTGCATGATGTATCTTGTTTGAATCTAAATTACCTAGCCTTGCTCAATTTGCTTTATGTTTTTTTTATTTTGCTCCCGTCTAGCTGACACATTTTATGTTTTTTTTTTGTTTTTCTCGACTCCATGAAGAAGTCACCTGGCTCTTGAAAGTTTCGACCTTGCGCAGACTACTTTTCATGAACTTGCTTGAAGGACATCTTTAGATTCTATAGATATCTTTCATGTCTGTGTCATTATCTTTTGACAGTAATGGAAAACTTCTCTGAAGATGTCAGTCTTCACATTGTCTTCTGACATGCTTGCTTTTTCCTACAATACCCTTTTTCATAACTTTTCAATCATTACATCATGTGATGATCACATTACATGCACACCACCTTTTAAGATACACTTTGAAGCATACTTTAGTCTTCAAATATGCACTTGAGTTTCTACTAACAACCCACAGCTGTTGGAGATATGCGGTGATGGCCTCTGTGAACTGCCTTGATCTCCATGATGATGTCATTCATCAGCGAAAGGGAAGCTTTCAGTGATTCACACCGTCCTGGAAAAAAGTCTGCATTGAGTTCAGTGGAACACAGTCACACATAAAGTAGCTAACAGACCATGTCAACCATCAGATATAACTTGCAAACTTGCTTGTTAAATTGTGATCTTTTTCAAAATAAGAGCGCATTCTCACAGCCCTCTTAATCGTGTCTTTTTGCAGCAGTCAGATATTTCCTCTTATTTTGGATATGTCGTTCACTGATACAGAATTCTTGTATTGTGGAAGATGCAAATGATCCAAAATAAAGGATCAGTCGTCACCTCATGAAGATGACGAGGAAGTGAGAGGGTAGAGTAGTGCAGGCAGTCTATATATGTACGTATGTATATATATGTGTGTGTGTGTGTGTTTTTAGGATGAGAGAATATGTGTGTTTGGGGGGGAGTGTGTGATTGGTGAGAGAGATGTGTTGTTTTATGATACTGTGTGTGCGTGCGTAATGGACTGCATGTGTGTATGCTGTGGCTTTTTGTTTGTGTTTATAAAAACCAAAGATGGTCGTCTCTCTGACGCTTACCCCTTCTGTTGTGCAGTATGAGGAATGCCAGTGGGCTGACTGCTGCTGACCTGGCCCACGCCCAGGGATTCCGGGAGTGTGCCGAGGTCCTCTCCAATGCCCAGAACCTTCAGCGGAGTCTGGCTCTGTCCCCGGGCCAGCTTACTGGGTTCTGCCCAGCCGGCACTGCCCAGAATGGTGCCCTCTTTCAACCCATTATCCAGGGGAGGGGTTTCCTGAATGGGGTGCCAAACAGAAAGAGGTCATTTGAAGGCATGGAAGTCAGTCAAATAAAGAAACCCAGAACTAATGGTAAGCCATTTATTATGCTGTTAACTAAAATGCACTCTGTCAAGTAGGGCTGGACGTTAAATCGTTTTCAAACCGAAATTGCGATTTGAAACAATGCGATTTATATGCGCATCTGACGTTTATTTTTTTTTAGAGTCAATGGTTGTATTTGCATGTCGTCCTCTTTGTTTGACAGTAATTCTAACTAATCAGCGCGGTGCTCCTCTAGGCCTACCCTTCATGCTCTGAAATTTAAGGCGACTATATTTCTATGGTATGTACCTACACGGCACGCCCACCAAAAACAACACGTGAAACACAAGGAAACACATTCGTGGGACTTCTGCTGAAAAATTGCCTTCGCTGAGCTAGAAGCAAATTTAGGGTAAATTTAGGGTAAACCCGAAGAAAAGCAAAGAGTGGTCGATAGACAGTACACCTACTGTAGTGACTGCTGTAGTGGTTGTTTCAGAGAAAGTTGGTGACAGGGACCGGGGGCAGGATGGTCTAGTGGTCTGAGTATTGGGCTTCCAGCCTGAAGGAAGTGGGTTCGAACCCTGGTGTTGACCTACCTGCAAGCATCCTTGAACTAACGTTTGCCCAAGAATTCGACAAGAATTAACCTAAACCTAACCTAACATGCCAGAGGAATTCTTGTCACACGTCCAATCCATACATTGAAACTGTTTGTGAATGGCAGGTACTTGTGAATGGCAGGTAAAAATACTTGGCAGTTGATTTGATGAGCCATCTGGGCGTTCGGCACACCTACACCATGCCCGTATAGCTATAAACACGACGATGATCGGAACGTTCGGTTGCAACTTGGACACATTCAAAATGATTCCGAGGCTTTTCAGACTGATTTTCAAGGTGAAATTAAACTTGAGATGGTTGCGAGACCGTCCTGATCTCGCATCCTACAGTTTAATTTTGACGTGAGAATCAGTCTAGAATTAAACTGTAAAGCATATAAAGTACACTGCATGGGACCGTTGTCCCAGAATATTGTTCAATTTCTTCATGCTGGTGCTGGTATACTATTGTTGTAGGAACCAAATGATGCTGCTGTATTATTTTGGTGGTGTTCTATGTTTGTACGCTGGGTGGCGATGTTCAGGTCCTTAGGTATTAAGGTAGCACATTCACTGCGGTCAGGTGTTTACCCCGGAAGGGCAATTGGTTTTTGACCACTATGGCGGCAGGCATGTTTGTCACGCTGTAGCACGCAATGGACCTATGTACTTGAAGATAATACACTGACAATTACCAATGCAACCAAGAACAGTCTGGAAGCTCATTTATCATACCAATATTTGTACAGCAACCAGGTCAGTCGTGGGTACAACATCTCAGTAGCACAGCAATAGATTGGGCTTCTACAATTGTTTCTGATTGTGTTATTTAATAAGTTAAATAATCCCTACTCTGTTAACCACAAATTTGTCTTTTGGCTTTCAGGCCTGGGTTTCCCACCAAGCATGCTGAACGTGCATGGGCCACTGGGTGGCGCTGTGGAGGACCAGCTGGAAAGCATGAATGAGGAGTCTACACCAACCATGAGCTCAGGTGGGCCAGGGCCCTTTGGCAATGGGATGAATGGGTTTGCACCACCACAAGGCCCTATGGACCAGTGTGAGGACCAGGGGGGAATGGGCAGGCCAAGCCCTGTGCCCAAAGAACTGGACATCATCACTGTGGCATCAATGCAGATCCCTTGTCGCTGCACTAACTCATATGCCTACCTGTAGAAGGCTTGTGTGTGTTTGTAGCCCTGGGCCTGACTTGGCACATCATAATATTACTACAGTTTATTTTTTGGGTACCACGTCGCTGTGGTTTTCCAGCAGATTATATGCATAGAGGCATTCAAGTTCCATAACTTGCTATGGAGATACAGTATGCTAAAGACAAATGTTAATGTCAAGATTTGTGTGTGGTCCATTTTATGCTTTTCTTTGTGGTTGTTATATTTAACTGAATATAAACAAAATTACATAATCTTTTTGTATTTTGAGGCAGATAATCAAATGCGTTTTGTTTTGCACAGTTTTACAAGAGCGTGACCTAGATTAAAGATGATTGACAATGCTTAGACACCTATTGTCTGAGCAGTGCTAATACATGTGTGCTATACAAACTGAAATTTACCTAAGACGGTGTGGGCTATATCCACAAGGCTGCAGTGCTGCATATCACTGTGTTATGCATGCAGCATAAACAGTGATATAGGCTACAACCTAAAATTTGATCTGTTGATGCAACAATAGACCGCGCAGAACGAAATGCCGGACGGCTGCTACCTGTAACAATAGCCTAATGATCTCACTGCCACGAATACACAGATTAGACACTGTTGCATTGGCTATTATTCCATCACTCATCCTCCAAAAGACTGAAAGGAAAGTATTTAATGAGTGTTTAGTCTTAAATTTGATTCTTGATTAATAATTGAAATATAAACCAAATTTAGCCTAATAATTGTAAATGAAAGCTGTTTTTTAGTATCAATAATTGCTAAAGTGACAATTTACATTTAAAACAATTAAACAACAATAAAGGCCTCCCAAAGAGAGCCTTAGGCATTATTGTTAGATGGAAAATATTATCCCTTATCATTTCAGTATTTTAATTGCATCTGCCATTCTTTTTTATATATTAAAGCATTATTTTACTCTAAAGCATATTCTAACATTATTGTAGCTTTTTGTTTAAACTTCACTGTGCATCTTTTCTGTAGCTAGTTGGTGTTACAAACTAAGACATGTAGTGGCAAATGGCAAGAACTTATTGGTGGGTTTAGCTTGTCTGCATATTGGCAAGGGGGGTCCATGTGCTTAATTGTTGATTTGTTGACTGTGTTAACAATCACACATCTGAATATTTATTAATGACCCGCACCCTTAATTGGTTATTCTCAAGACAATTAGCATCAGGCAAACACTGATGAAACCTAGATTGTATGACCTTTCCAGAATTCAGAGTCTACCATCTTCTAATCTTCCTCTGTCAAATCTTATACATTATGTCATTATGATGGTGGTGTATGGTGGTGCCTGGGTCATTTTTAGATGACTAAAATGCAAAATGGAAATCATATTGCAAAGGTTTTAGTACTGTATTTGCCTATGTGAATTAATTAAATGTTGATCTATTTGATAGTTATGAGTGTGCTGCGCTATTTCTTAAGGTGTTTTTTGCATGTTTCATAAATTACCTGTTCTCGTTCTCATGAGTAACATAACTTGTATATCTTCATATCTGTAACAGAATAATTTTCCTTCAAATCTGTTTATTCATTGGGCCCTCTTCATTTCCTGTAATTGGTAGGTTTAACTTTGACCTGTTCCACCAATGCAATGTTAGCCTTGTGCCAGGTTAACTAGGGCACTGTGCTGTGGAGTAGTACACCTAGGGGTACCTCAGGGCAAAACATGATGTACTGTTCCCTGGAATGTATTTTTCAACCACATTTCTATTGATGCTGGGTTCTCCAGAATGCACAACATATTTTTTGAATAACATTGGAAGTGTGCAATACAAGGTTAATACATTTAAAGGTATACCCTTGCTGCAGTTCTGTTAAGTAGCATCAGTATAGTCAAATAATTATTTCAAACCATGTGGACCTGTGTGCCTTGTATTTTGATTATTTGTGTCATTTACAGCTGCAGACTCAAATGGTCACAGCCAGCCAGAGCTCCCAGATGGGTGTGCGCCTAAATTGGAATTGCTCCTTCGCCGGCAACATTACAACGGCGACACACCTGAGACCACTTTCAACAGTACTGCAGGAAGCCAGGTGGAGCACCAGAAGTGTGTGAAAGTACAGCAGCTGTACGATCATGCTCTGTTCAGCACCATGCTTCTATACCATGGGTCCTGAATACCAGTGGATCTGATTGGTCGGCTGTCTTTGCTTGTTGCTGTTAATTAATGTTAAGCCTAAACAATTATTCATCTGCCTTAATGCCATGCTTATGATATTAATTATTTGTTGATGTAATGGCCAATCACAGATTTTTTTGTTCTGGATAGCAGCTGTAGATAAGTGTTCGAAAAGTACATTTGTTTTATACTTAAGTCCTTTCGAGTTTTGAGTTACTAAATACCTAAATGGACTACATTTGATATTATATTAATATTTCAAAAAGCTTTGTAATTCCTGTATGCGCCCTAAATATCCTTTCGAGGATCAATAAAATATTTGCAGTAGAAAACATTTTGTCTTAAAACAATGCCATGCATGCATACATACATTGTATGCATTATTACAGCGTATCCAAATCCATACCTTGTTCTCCATGGTTTGACAACTGTAACATTAAAACTTAACTTATCTTAACACTTGTATTCAACTTTATATTTACACATTTTATTTATTGGTTGTACTACTGTATTTATTTACTCTACCCTTCTCAAACGTGTATGAACCACTGGTATAATGACTACGAACATTCATGTAGCAGGCTTTTTGCTTGACATTCACCTGTCAGGCCTTGCCACAGCCTACACTCTGCACAAACACAACGTCATTTTAAGTGGTTTAAAATGACGTGGCAGGCTCAAGTCTCATGAAGATTGGGGGGATTTTGCGCAGACCAAGGGCATTATACAACCGTTCCACTCAGTAGTTTTTGTTATTGTTTATTACAACTTTACCCATATGCAACAATGTAATATATATGGCCGTGTTGACAGAAATAGCCCACTCGTTCTGTTCGCTGCTATTCAATGGGCCTTTACATTACCTATTTTTGAAGTGGTATCGTCCGATGTACGTCGCTGGGCTAGCTAGTAGTCAGGCCAGATTATCAGTACTGCGAGCGACTCTAAATTACCAGACAGTATAGTCGCAGACTTGCGCTACTGTGGTGGTGTAAAAACAATCATCAATTTATAATATAACGTGGAAAATACGCTTACTTGAAAATAACAGTAACGCAATTAAGTAACACGCACATTTAGCAATGTCTACTCCTGCAAGAAGACGACTTATGAGAGATTTTAAACGGTGAGTTGATTTCCCTAGGAACTGGTAGCGGTATGATGTGTCAAAAACAAGCCTAGCACTGCGAAGCTAACGAGTTAGCTAGCGAGTTAGCACAGCTATCGCTGCAACATATTTATTTATACACTTATATCCCACCATGTCTACTCCTACAAGAAGACGACTTATGAGAGATTTTAAACGGTGAGTTGATTTCCCCAGGAACTGGTAGCGGTATGATGTGTCAAAAACAAGCCTAGCACTGCGAAGCTAACGAGTTAGCTAGCGAGTTAGCAC
>JAODUK010000014.1:3785870-3801032 GCA_027564635.1 Typhlichthys eigenmanni | reverse complement strand
TTTTGTGTTTGTGTCTGATTGTTTATAGGGAGAGTGTGAGAGAGAGAGAGAGAGAGAGAGAGAGAGAGAGAGAGAGAGTCAGAGAGAGAGAGAGAGAGAGCGAGTGAGAGAGAGAGAGAGAGAGAGAGCGAGTGAGAGAGTGAGAGAGAGAGAGAGAGAGAGAGAGAGATATTACCGTATATCTTAGCTGTTCTATTCAGACACTCATTACAGTCCCAAACATCCTATTCATTAGGTACTATATGTATTGACTGTTCATGAGCTTGAGGGTGCTCTTTTTTTCATTAAACTTGGTTTATGGTGATGTAATAACAATGTAAAACAAAATTTAGATTAAAAACCGAAAAAAGATTATGTTACAATCTCCACCTTTGACCCGAATGTTGTGTTCTGCCGCACAGCAAGTATTGATCAGTTTGCCACAGGCCAAATCTAATGCAAAGGTAAGATAGTTAAATAAAACATTATAGTTGCATGTCAGATTTCAGATTACACCCGAATTACAATGACAGATGAAACATTAAAAAGCGATATAAGCCACATCCCCATTCTTCCTCCAGTACAATGAAAAGATTTGATGAACTACACGTGATACACAGCATTATTGTTCAACCCAATCACACTGGGTCAAATGGACGATCGTATGCATTTGCTTATCATGGTACCTTTGCCCATAATGGCCCACTGATGCAAACAGTAGTGGTGAAACATGATGTCAGCTACATTGGACATAAATGTGACATGAATGTAGATGCTATAAGCACATTAGGTCATTTGCACGATTCCTGCTATCTCCTATAGAGTAAATGTGGTGATTGGCTGTTGCCTGAACAGTAACAAAGGGGTGGCTAATGAATCTACATGCTAGACAACATAGAGACACCCCTCTCCTTTCTAAGGAACAGTAATTGGAGCCGTATATCAGATAAGCCAATAACCCACTAATGAGCCCATTGGAAAGTACGTAAATTAACACCTACAGTATGCATCCATATGTTATTAATCCGTGCATATGCAGTGTGTGTGTGTGTGTGTGTGTGTGTGTGCACATGTGCGCCTATGCGTGTGCGTTACATGTGTGACTTTATGTGTGTTCCTGGGTTATCTGTGCATATGAGCTGTAGTTGTCACTCTATAATTTCTTTGGGGGACATTCTCCTCAGAACAGACCTGATCAAGTGTCATCTTTCTCATCTCAGAGACTCATTAACACTCAACATTCAATTAAAAGGCTTGATTGGCTAATCACACCACATGCATAATTGTCTTATCTTCTCCCTAATATGTCATTATTAGCTTCACATATACTCATGCATACTCCCCCCGCTCACACACACACACACACGCACACACACACGCATTTCATTAGTGATAAACAGGCACTATCTGTGTTTGTTTGTGTGTGTGTGTAACGGTGGCCAGCAGGTAGCTGTGCGGTGAAGATAACCCTCACTCTCCGACACCTCATAGGACGCTCTGGCGACACAGGCTAGGGCCCATGGGTTTTAGCCTGCCTTGTAGAGCGGCCGCTCTCTGCACGGGAGATCAGGGTTCGATTCGAAAGAAATAAAGAAAGAAAATGTTTTAATGTCTTTTGTGTTAATTTATTTATTTAAAAAATGTAGGTGGGGAAACGTGACCATTGACCCCAGTTGAATACCCCAATCGGTGCATGTGCGTAACCATTTTCAATATGTTGGCTCTCATTCCCTTTAGTCTCAAGGTTTTGCTTGATCTGTCCATACTTTCTATGATAACCTACAGTAGCATGTGTACGAGGGCATGTGTTTGTGTGTGTCTGTCAATAGGGTATGTGTGTGTGTGTGTGTGTGTGGTAGGGGACCTAAGATGGAATTTAAGCATATGTTCTGGTGATGTCATGCTCCTTGACCTTAATGGGAATGTGATTTCACCATTTAAACAGCCCAGAGCCACTAATGTTTCAAATTAGTTGTATTTATCGTTCCAGGTTGTTATGCCTGTTTCAAGCACATCAGTACAATCTCAACGTGTTAGGAATTAGCTGTTGGGCTTTTAAACCATCTTGATCCTTTTCCACATAGCATATGTCCTGCTTTCCATCACTTTGTGTAATATATGTATGTTGAAATATTTATTTTTATTTACAGCTATTTGCACATAGCTGCTTGAAAGTGGGAAAAGGTTAATATAATGCAGAATTTAGCATTGCACACATACAACCTAATGTCTGAATCCTCATAAAGTTCCACCTTATTGTTTCTTTACCCCTCTGGTTTTGTTGTGAGTTCATCTACAGTATGATGGAGATGAAAAAAGTCCACTTATCTGGATTGAGAAATTAACCAGAATAAAATAAAATATTGTGAAATATGGCTGGGGAAAGAGTGAATATCTGATTCATGTTCTGAAGTTCTTCAGTTCATGTTCTCTCACTATGCCTATGACAACAATAATGACATTTAACACACCTGATTTAAATGAACGGGTCGTTATCAGGCTTCTAACAACCTTGAGTCAGGTGTGTTGGAGCAGGGAGAGATCTAAAACATGCAAAGGTGTGGCCCTCCAGGACCGGAGTTGAATAGGCCTGCCGTACACCATATTAATATGTTCTGACTGAGTGTTTTGAATATATCATCAGCTTCAGGTCTGTTGAGGAGGGAGGCTAAGGAAACATTGACCCCGTGTGAGAGCTGGGGCATTAGCCTGCCAGATGAAGTATAAACTCAATCCTGACTTTCGTTCTACTTGAATAAAAAGCATAATACCAGCGTGTGTGTTCTGTATTACGCCTTCTTTACTGGTGGAGACAGGGCAGAGGCTAATGCATAATACTTATTTCATCTGTGACGTCAGATAAAGCATTATTATGACAAATTAGTGATGATTTCATTATAGTGAGTAAATATCATATGCAATTGTGTCTATTTAATTACAGCTTGATGGATGGGAGTTTACAGAGTATACTATTATATATATCATACTTTGTGGTCAGGAGGGAAATGTGTAGGATAAAACACACTCAGAAATATATAATATATTATATTCTTACTATATATATAGTGTATATTATATACACTCACAAATATTTAATATATGATATTCTTATTTGGGCAAATGAAGCTGCCACGTCACCACACTGACACCTCAGGACATCTCAGTCCTTTAGACTGGCAGCGTCGCACGTCATCAAACAGGAGAGAAAAGCATATGGAACCATGGTGTATGCATATGTACTATAAATAATACTACTAAATAATTATCTCCCCATGAAACCTCCCAGGAATGTCTAAATGGCCGATCCATGGTACTGTTGTAAACAGTTACAGCTGAAATTGGCTTTGTAAAACTGTTAATTTGCACAGGAACCCTATGTCCAATTTGGAGATTAATAGAAAATTGATTATGCCCTTTCCGATATGTAAATTAATTAAAGTAATCAAAACTGTAATTGATGGTGCTCATGCTCAATACAGAAGCATCTGTTCATGTCCAATAACGTGAGTTCTCAGCCACACACTACTTCTCTTCTAGATCAGACTACCGGCAATCAATCAACAGTGAAATTAACCCAAAGAGAAATTTCAATTTCACTTTTGCTGTATTGATTAAAGAATTTAGTCAATTATAGCTGGCACTATACAATTAAACCCAGCGATCTGGGCTCTAAAACATTATCACAGGTTACAATGTAGGATTGAAAAGTAAACACAGGATGATTAGAACATAAATGTACCTGCCTTTAGAGAGTTTGATGTCTAAATAACATCAAATCAAACTGGGGTTATCCCTTATTAAGGGGAAATAAAACATTTAAGGTAGAGTTGTGGTGGAGCTATAATTCAGGGGTAATCAGTCGAGTGATCTTGTTTTTAACCTGTGTGGTAACTATAAAAGCCCTAAAAAACTAATCTGCCCAGATAAACATCTGACGTGACACTGCTAGGAAAAATCCCATATGAAAAAACAATGCAGGTGGGGTGGTGGTGATGGGGTGATGTTTACCAGACAACTCTGCTCTTAATTTTAGGCACAGGGCTTATTTTGAATCGAGTGGCATGAATTTGGAGTTAATCTCAACCCAGCCCACATTCCCCAACTCCTTTAAGATTACCTAATCAGATTGGAAATGTTTATCTGTTTTATGGAATCTTATGAAACCTATCACTGTCTACTATGACAGTGCAGGGAGTGGGACATTATGTGCTTGTGACTCAGCAAGTGCTGTGATGCCTTTGGCAGCCAATAAGGATCTTTAACGATCCTGTTATACCAACTCTATACCAACTATAAACCAAATAATACAGGAGTAATATATCATGAACTACCATGCAGCTACCCCACCCTGATGCTATAAACATACATAAAAAGACCTGATGGGTTCCTGCAACAAGAATACACTGAGTAATATAAAACTCCCACAGCCCCCCCCAACCCCCCCCCCCCCCCCCCCCCCCCCCCCCCCCACCCACCCACATTCTAGGTTGACCGACTTGTTCTGTTCAGATTGACTTTACCTTGTCTTTGTTTGAGGTCTAAGAGACCTTAATACTGAACTTGTAAATATATATATATTGCATTTAAAAATGTTTTCTAGTTGGGGTCTTTGAGACCCTAAACAGAAGTAGTGTATAATTCTTTGTATGAAACACAATTTCAAAACAAAAACGTTGTAAATGAGTAGCGGACATAAAGTTAGAAAATGTCATGGAGTAACAGGCTGATTAGAAAATGCCAAGTATGTTTTTTGATGTTATAAAGGCTCTGGGGTCTCACAGACACACTAATAGGGCTTGTGTGAGGCTGTGTAAATCAGGTTGGGATGGACATTTAATTAATTTGTAAATAAATGCACCATGGTGGGTAAACTGGAAGGTGATATATATGCATGGTGCGTTCCCAAAGAGCGAGGCAAAGGAGAGGCCCAATTGGCTGCACATCGAGTTGTTATAAAGAGTTTTTTACATACTGTACCTGGTTTGCATTTCTCTGTGAAAATATGGCTTTCACCTACGTGAGCCTATATGCTTTGTTTCCTACTGGTGGTGGGTAGGGCAGGATAGTCTGTAGTAGAATGTTTAACTCCCACCAAGATTGTGGGTTTGCAATAATATATCATAATATGTCATTTATTCAGTCATTCTATATTATGGCCTTCTTTCTTCGTCGAGACAGAGGGCAGAGGCTCATGCAGCATGCTCATTTACATCTGCCACGTGACTTCGGATAACGCATAACTATGACAAATGAGTGATGATGTCATTATAGTGACTGAATATCTTATGCTATTGTGTCTATTTAATCAAAGCTGAAGATTCAGAAATGTGATACTGATTAATCAAACAGAATACTTAAGAGAAACTGAAGTTTGAACTGAAATACAAATTCCTTATATGGACTGTGGAGGAATCCGATCTAGGGCACAGGGTTGTCTTCTGCTGAGCCAGCACTGGGGGCTTTATAGAGCAAATAGGGATGGAAGGTTAGGCCATGAGGGCGTGGAGTGGAAAGCGCTCAGTGGTTTTATCTTCATATGATGTAGTTATATAATTGCTTTAACCGTGATCTCCGAGGCATTGCATCAATATAATGGATCCTTTATGTAGGCCTACATAACATGCCAGGCAGTAGTGAATAATCACTGCTTGATGAAGTTTGTGATGAAGGTACAGACGTTCATCACAAACTTCATATGCCTGCAGGGAACTTGAGTGCTTGCTGCATTAGGGGCTGATAAAAATTACACATTTTCACTGATGAATAATGAGCACACACATATATATATCTTAAGGGTTTAAAAACGAGGCTGATTAGTAAGGGAATACTGTGGAATATTAAATTTATTAACAGAGAACACTTTGGTGAAGCAGCACCACCTGTCTACCGGAAACGGGAGCAGGGAAGTACATATGCCATTCTCAGCAGTGTGCGTCTGCGTCTGATGGTGTTATGGGAGTGATGGGGAAAAAGGAAGGGGGGAGGAGGAGGCACGTTCAGATACATCTCTATGGTATTACCCGCCACGGCAGTTGGCTGGAGAGTTTTGTTCATTTTTACGCACATCGCCTCTGACGCATTTGCCTTATGATATTTCTTTCTGCGTCATCATAAACTACAAGGTTTTTATATCTATCCTTATATGGGTCAGTCCTTTTGTGTTTCGTTGCGAAACGAGTGATGTAGTCTGTCGTTTTTAGCCGATGCATGTAATTTCATGGTTAAGCCGTTTGCAGTTAGAATACAAAAACATATGAGATGTCGGAAATGCTGGTGGCAGCGTACTATATAGCGGTTGTCTTGGGAGCTGGATGCTTTATAAACAGACCGATGGCGCATCAATTACGAAACACGCTACGCTAATAACTTACCGTAGTTGTTTACCATTCACACGTTGATGATTTCTCCTATGTAAAGGGCGATAGACGGTTGGCAAATTAGACATTAGACATTAGAATTAGAATTATTCCTGCGTAAGAAGCGCACTTCAAGACGCGTGATGCCTGTTTACCTGGAATGCTGGAGAGGGATTGCATATACTTTAAATATTAATATAATATAATATAATATAATATAATATAATATAATATAATATAATAATAATAATAATAATAATACAATTATGTATTATTTAACACACGATACATTATATATTGGAGATCAAAACTCATGATTCGACATACAATCGTTGAAAATAAAATGTATGTACAGGCCTATCAGATAATTGCAGTGAATGCAACCTAAGCAATGGAAACAGATTAAATTTGTAATGAGGTCTAGTCTTTATAGCAACCAAAATACCATCTTTATCAGAGAGAGCTCTATAAATATACAGTTACAGCAGGGCTTGCTGTCTGCACACGAGTGAGTCGGAAGAGGGCAGAGCGTAGACATAAGAATTATTACTATTGTAATGTCTGTGGGGCTACAATAAGTAGGAGGGACTTCTCTCTTTTTCCACCAATAAGCCGAATGAGCTGAACACGCAACGCCCACTGTCAGCGTGTGTATTTTTTTCGTTTCCCCTCCTTTCTGTAACCAAAGCTGGATGTGTAGAACGTCACATGTTGTTTCCCTCTTCACTCCGGTCACCAAGAGACATGTGTTATTTACTGCTCAACTGCAGGAGAAGGCGAATGCAAAACCGGCTCTGGAAATAACAGAGCCGCGCAACGAAAAGGACTACACAAATAGTGGCGTTTCAGACCTGGGATAAACGAATACACAACTCCAAGAAGGCAACATTTGTTTGTGAAGGACGGCAGAATATGGCGAGTCCGCCAAACACAGCAGCACAATTGATATCAGGCACAACGATTATTAACAACAACAACAATAACAACATCAAGAAATGTGGATATTTAAAGAAACAGAAGCACGGACACAAGCGCTTTTTCGTCTTAAAAGAGCCGAGCGAGGGCTTTCCTGCACGGCTGGAATACTACGAGAGCGAGAAGAAATGGAAAAACAAATCGGCAGCGAAGAGAGTTATTCCTCTAGACTGTTGCCTCAACATCAACAAAAGAGCAGACGCAAAACACAAATACCTAATCGCCCTTTATACCAAGGACGAGTATTTTGCCGTGGCGGCGGAAAACGAGCAAGAGCAGAATAACTGGTACAGCGTCTTGACGGATCTAATGAGTGAGGGGAAAGTGTACGACTGCTCGGCGTCTAATTCCGCGTCTTCCCTTGTAGGGTTTGACGAGTCAAGCTACGGCACGATTACGCCGGTTAGCGCTGCGTACAAGGAGGTATGGCAAGTTATTCTAAAATCCAAAGGACTTGGACAGAGCAGAAATTTGACCGGGGTGTACAGGCTTTGCCTCTCCAGTCGGACTATCAGCTTTGTCAAGCTAAATTCGGAGATCGCCTCCGTCAGTTTACAGTTGATGAATATTCGAAGGTGCGGCCACTCGGACAGCTTTTTCTTCATTGAGGTGGGTCGTTCTGCAGCCACGGGTCCCGGAGAGCTGTGGATGCAGGCGGACGATTCAGTAGTAGCCCAAAACATTCACGAAACTATTCTAGAGGCAATGAAAGCCATGAAGGAGCTGTCGGAATTCCGTCCGCGCAGCAAAAGCCAGTCATCTGGCACCAACCCTATCTCTGTGCCTACCAGGAGACACCTAAATAATCTGCCCCCGAGTCAGACGGGGCTGCCCCGGCGGTCGCGCACCGACAGCATGGCTGCGACGTCTCCCGCGACCAAATTATTTTCATGTCGAATACGGACGGCCAGTGAGGGAGACGGCACCATGACGCGCCCCATGTCAGTAAACGGAAGCCCCCTCAGCCCGGGGGTGCAAAGGACTCTCCTGGGCCGATCTCACACTATCACCGCTCGCCCCTGTCGGACATTTGAGTCTTCATCCCTCCAGCATAGCAAGTCAATGTCCATGCCCGTATCGCGCTCCCCACCCACCGCCACCCCTAGCCCAGTGAGTCTGTCATCGTGCCCAGAGAGCAGCGCTCCTCGCCCCTCCAGCTGCAGTGCCTCGTTTTCGGGCTCCCCCAGCGACGCCGGTTTCATTTCATGCGACGAGTACGGCTCCAGTCCCGCCGAAGCGCGGGACCTCCAGCCTCTTACCATGCGCAGCAACACTCCCGAGTCCCTCAGTGCTGACACCCCTCCCTCCCGGGACGGGAGCGAGCTCCACGGCTATATGGTGATGGAGAGACAGAGTCAGAATGGCTATCGGCGGTTTCCTGAACTGGACAAGGCCTACCGCAAGCGCACTTACTCCCTCACAACGCCCCGCCAACAGAGAGTGCCCCCCCAAGTCTCCTCAGCCTCCCTGGACGAGTACACACTCATGAGGGCCACGTACACCAGCGGTAGCCAGCCTTCTCGTAGGTGCCACACCGCGTCCCCCAAGGGAATTTATCCCGAGGATTACACCGATGTCCAGGTCGGCACCAACGGCAGCCATAGGGAGGTCAGCGGCTACATGCCGATGATGCCGGGCGTGGCGCCCCAGACGCCCGTATGGCCCAAGGACTACGCCGGCTACATGCCCATGAGCCCCATGTGTGTCTCCGCCCCCAAGCAGATCATCAATCCGCGCTCGAAACCCTCGGACTCCCCGCAAGGGGGCGTGTCTCTGGAGGACAGCGGTTACATGCGCATGTGGTGCGGAGCCAAGATGTCGGTGGAGAGCGGCGACGGGAAGCTGACCAACGGGGAGTACCTGAACATGTCTCCCGTGGAACCCCTGGTGCCTTTCACCCCCTCGGACTACTCCCTGGGCTTCCCCGGAGCAGAGCCCCACCCTCATCCCCTTCACAGGCAGCCTTACACACACGTCTCCCTGGCCTGCGGCCTCAAAGCCCCCTCAGATACGGACCAGTACGTGGTGATGACTCTCCAGAGACAGTGCATAGAGGAGGAGTCCAGCTACTGCCCCCTCGCCCCAGCTGGATCCCCGGTGACCCCGGGCAACCTTTCCTCCTCTGCCCCGCCCCCCTTGAGGCTGGCCAGGGCGGAGGCAGGCCCCGTGCACAGGTCGAGGGCGTGCCGGCCAACCCGGTTGGCGCTGGAGTCCCTCCGGACCCTGCCGTGCATGAGCGAGCACCCACTGCCCGCGGAGCCGCGCAGCCCAGGCGAGTACATCAACATTGACTTTGGCGACGCCGGCCGGCAAACGCCGACGCCGGCCACGCCCATGACCAGCGGCAGCGCCGCCGCCACGCCGGGGGCGCGTGACCCCGATAACGACGACTCTCCTCCCCCCGCAGACTATGCAAACGTTGACGCGAGCTCACCGAGTCGCGCCGGGTCGCGGCAGGTGGGTGGGTCCCCCGGTAAACGCACACCCGGCCAGTCAGACCCAGAGCCGGATGAGGAGGTGAAGAAAGAGAAGGCTCCTGAGGAAGAGGGGGTGCTGGTGGAGGACCACCCTCCCCTGGGTCAAGGCGGCCTTGTGGCTCCATCCGGCCTCGACAGGGACGACTACACAGAAATGACTTTCGGCCCTCCCGCCTCTGTGCCCGCCTCGGTGCCCGACCACTGCCCCTACGACGCGACCCCGCTGCCCACCAGCCCGTCTGCCTGCCTGCAGAGGCTCGGCCTGGGCGGTGGCGACGACGACATCGGGGCTTTGTCCTTGGTGGCGGTGAACTCTTTCCTCCTGGGGGCTCCCTCGCTGTCGGCCCACCCCGTGGACCCGGACAGAGGGGCCAAGGTGATCCGGGCGGACGCCCAGGGGCGGCGGCGGCACAGCTCCGAGACCTTCTCCTCCACCACCACCGTCACGCCTGTGTGCCCGTCATTCGCCCACGACGCCAAGCGACACAGCTCTGCTTCGGTGGAGAATGTGTCTCGCCCCGTGAGGAGCTCGGAGGGCTCCGAGGAGGAGTACGGCAGTGGCAACAGCCCCATGTGCAGGGAGACCTCCACAGGCTACCAGAACGGACTTAACTACATTGCCTTAAACCTGATGGAAGGAAGCCTAGCAGGATGCAATCTGGGGGGCTGTGAGGGACTGCTGAGGTTCAAGACGGCTTGTGGTTGCAAGGGAGGCTCGAATGGCTTTAATGCCAACCCATATGCCAGCCTGGGCTTCAAGGAGACAGCCACTGCTGTGAAAGGTGAGTCCATATGGCTGTGTGATGAGTGCCCATTGATTTATAAATGCCTATGCTATATATTTTTGTTATATCACACTCTCATTCATTCCCATTTTCATTCATGTTCGTTAATTCATCTTCAGTGGTGTTACTATCTGAATAGACGTGATGGTTGCAGTGATACCATTTCAGAGTACACCAGCTCAGATAAACGGCAGTTGCTAAGCAGCACTTTCATAGTAATTCTTTAGTCAAGCACTAGGCTACTGAATGATACAGCTTCAACAAAAGTCTTTCGGGGATCCAAACACTGCTGCAGTATTTTTCCTACTGCTGATTGTCAGCTCGAGTAAACGACACTGCTGAAAGATCAAACGACTGTTTTCATGAGATGTGGGTGTGAACTTTAATGCGTCGCTCAAAACATATCTTTCCCTCAGCTCACCAATTGGAAAGTATTATGGTAAGAGAAGCACAATGCAGTTTCGCTTATTCGTAATGTAACCTATAGTTTTTTTTTGTGTATTTAGTTGTATCATGTTTAGAATGAATGTTCACTGCAGTACATAGGCGCCGCGTCTTAGAATATAACATAAGGGTATTATGCGCATTGCTGCTGGGTGTTGGCTGTGATGTTTAGATAGGATTAGCCACATTGTTAGTCAGACCCATAGTACATCGACATCCTCAAGTCTGGTGTTTTAAAAACGCAGGAACTTTCTACAGTCGTGTCCCTGACCTCATCTGTACTATCGCTATCTGTGACGCATTTGTTTTATTCGACGTCACTGAGCCAGGATTGGGGAAGAAGGACAAAAAAAAAAAAAAACATATCGAATGTTTTAATGACGCATGCATTTGTAAATAGCCGAGCTGGTGTTACAGTAAACGTTCACAAACCAAGCCACATTTTTAGAATTTAGTTGAAAATATTATTTTTGATGATGTCTGGTTTTTTTTAAAGGCTTAAATGAACTATGAAATTCTTGCACATGGCCTGTCTACAGTTGTCTGGGCAGACACGGTTCCACCTGTGCAATATGGGCTTTCATACATACATGAGTGATTCAGGGGCATGTCAGAAGTTGCCATTGTTTGAAAATAAAACGGTCTACTTTGTAGGCCTAATGGAGATTATGTGAGTCAGGTATTGATGGTGAAATACAAGAGTTTAATGGCACTTTGTGGTTTCACAACAAAGTTCTGCCTATTCCGTTTGGCTCCTGTGCTGCGAGTAGGCAGGGGCTGCAGTCAGCGTGGGGCTTGGTGCAGTCATCGGGTTCCCTAGAAAAACAAGTGAGTCAGTTGTTTATCAGTTGTCAGGTACTGGGTTTCAGGACAGGAATGCAGGCAGTGTGTGCAAAGGTTGCTGGGAGAGGTGTGAATGCTCACTTGTTATTGTAACCTGGATGGGGTGGGGGCTTTTCACTACTAGGAACTTTACAAAACACGCTGATGAAACGGTTGCACGCACGAAGGTACGCGCATGTGTGTTTTGTATGAACACATTGTGTAGTCGTACACACACAAACACACACCTATTGTGAACACTTATTGTTCCATTGCATGTTTTTGTCTTTCGCACGTTGTGTTCCAGATTACCAGACCTTTATTTTTAAGTTCTGTGTGTTCACACAACAATAGCAGATATATACGAGCGATTTGTAGAGGAGTACGAAGAAGGATCGATGACAGTTTGCTTTGTTTCATAACAATCTCAGTGAAATATATGTTTTGGGGGGGAGAGAGAGAGATCAGTGAATTTCTTGGCAAGAGTTGGCTGTTCCTATAGGCTTAGGGCATTCTTGAAAAACAAAAGATCAGCTAGAGTAAAATATTTTTTTAGTGGCGCTTCCGGAAAAGCGACAGTACCTTTTATCTAAGATCTTAAATGCGGTCAGTCTACTTTCTCCCTACTTTCTCCCATCCAGATATGCTCTAGGAGGCTTTCATAGTCTGCGCAGTGGGTCTGCAATAGGGAGAGCTTGCGAGTGTGGAAGTAAATGGGTGTTAGCACTGTTTACTATATGCCACAGCAAGCTTTTCTACATTCTCATCCACTTGCTGAGCTGCAGTCCGCATTCCCCGCACTGACATTAATTCGAAACCGGTGGATTAGGAATTCAAATCATCTGAGATGTGTGGCCTCCTGAATTATCTTAGTGTGTGTGTGCATGTGCGTGTGTGTGTACAGGCTACGGGCTGTGCTGACTGTGAACGCTGTGGGAACTACCGTAGGAAAGTAGGAAGAGGCTGAATGAGGAAGTTTACTTATTATACATTATGGTGACGGCTCACACGGTTTGCCGGCCATGCCAGGCAATGGAAGAGGAATGGCTTGGGGCTTAACATCCAGAGCTAGAAGCAATTTCTCCTGCCCTGACGTGACCTATGAACCCACGCAGTTACAGACAGTTTATCTACAGTGTGTGTGTCTTTAGGGTAGCGGTCACAGCGCTACAGCTAGGTGGAGGAGCAGTCAGGTGTTTGGCTGCAGACAAAGGAGTGATTCTGTCTATCCATGTTATTATTTGTCTGCCCAGACATCCCCCCCCCCTCTCTCTCTCTCTCTACCTACCTCTCTCTACCTCTCTTTTGTCTCTGTGTGTGTGTGTGTGTGTGTGTTTTTTTGCACGTGGGACATCAGCAGATGGTGAGGGTTTGAGGATTTTGTGTGTGTGTGTGGGGTGGTGGGGGGGGGGGTGGGGGGTCTTCTTGCACCTGCCTGTGAAGCAGTGCTCACTGGTTATCTGGCCCTTCAGAGTGGAGTGACAATACGCTAATGACTGGCCACCATCTGCCACTATAGGAGAGTGAGAGAGATGGACGGGGGTGTGGGTGGTATGACAAGAAGCCAGATATCAGCCCGGCACACCCCTCCCTCCCTCTTTGTTTCCTCCCCCCTCGGCCTCCCACTTTTTTTCTCTGTAGGCATTGGTTTCTGTTTTCCTGAAATTGTGTGGTCTACACCCCCCCCCCCCCCCTTCCCTCCCTCCCCCCTCTTTACACCAGCGAATATGAGATGTTTCTTCCTGCTCACCTCTGAGAAGAGGAGAGCTATCTGTCTGAGCTCTGAGTTCATGCTGGGATTAAAGCCGCATGCTGAGATCACACCAGAGTTTTTTCTTCTTCTGTTTTGGGCCGATAACGATTGCCGATTTTCAGTCTGCAAAATCTACCAATACCGATACCGATTTTATACCATTAATATAAATTATTCATGTATTTAAGATACATTTTGAATCCAGGCAAACACATTAAATCAAGAAAAGGCTAAATTAATGGTGAATTGACAGCCATTTAATTGACAACAAAAATCGTTTTTACTGTATCGGCCATTAGAAAGAAAAATCAGACTACCACCGATCTTGTATTTTGAGTGGAAATTAGGGATGACAGTCCCGATACCGATACAGATACCGGCACTTTGAGTATCGGCTGATACCGAGTACCAATCCGATTCCAGTGTTAAATTAAGTTTTAAGTTAAATTGCAAAGTAAATGACAGCCAATCTCTATTTTAGGACTTAGATGCGTTTTATAAACCTGCTGCTGATAGTGTGGCCTGGGTAGGTTAGACAGGCTGATGCTTGACATTAGACCTACATGTGTAAATTAATGTAATTGGATCAGCCACCTGGATCGGTTACAACTGTCCAATTGTCACCGATACCGATCCAGCTATTATGTCAGTATCGGACCGATTTCCGATCCCCTGACGATCTATCGGTGCATGCCTACACTATATAGAGCGGCCCCCACATGCACAAATGAAAGGTGGCCTGTTGCAGTTAGACGGCAGTGTAGAGAATGAGGCAGGGTCCAGGGGCGATGAGTGGAGTAGAGAAGAGCGCCAGCCTATCAGAACTTGGCTGCATGTATAATTTTACACCAAAATAAAAGCCGCTAATGCTGATTTCAGCCAGCAGGGCTACTCTAGATGCAAATGAAGCAATGTGCCTTTTTACAGAAGTCATCTCTGTTATGGTATTTTGAGGAGTGTTTTGTAGAGTTTGTTGACACCTGTCCCTCTGCACGGGTTGTCTGACACAACCCTTTCAGTAAAGTAGGGCGGGATGTTCCAGTGCCATTACAAAATGTAATAAAAAAACTCTCTGCAATCTACTGTATTGTACTTTCCATTTAGCTGGGAGGTAATATGGGATTACATTCACCTCAGGAGTAGACATTGTTGAGCAGCTTGTTTTGTTTGGAGTCGTTAGAAGAGTGTGCATGTGGCGTGCACACGCCAGCATACACACGTGAATCCTCGGAATCTCGCACAGTCATAACCTCTGAACACGATCATAAGGGATGGATCATAACCTCCTTTTATCCCTGACTGTTCACTGTGAGATATATATACTGTGTGTATATATGTGTGTGTGTATATATATATATATGTATATATGTGTATATATATATATGTATATGTATGTATGTGTATATATATATATGTATATGTATGTATATATATGTGTGTATATATATATGTATGTATGTATATGTATATATATGTGTGTATATATATATATATATATATATATATATATATATATGTATATGTCTGTCAGGTTTTACAGGAGCCTGCTCAAGAATGTACCATACTGTAGG
>JAODUK010000014.1:3760121-3785770 GCA_027564635.1 Typhlichthys eigenmanni | reverse complement strand
GTGACGTAAGAGTAAGCCCCCCGAACAGCCACCCCCCCCCCCCCCCCCCTCCTCCAACCACCACCACCCCACCCAGGAAGGGGTCAGCCCCTCTGACCCCTTCCTGTTTGAAGACAGAGACACATTGTGACCACAATGGAAACAATAAGGCCGTAAATAACCAAGCATCCGTGTAAGAGTTGGTCTTGGACAGGTGACAAGTCATTTGCTGAAGAGTTTGAAACATTCATAAAGGAGAGTAAACATCTAAAAATAGGCTCCAAACACACCAACTGATTTTATTTGATTTGACGCTGATTATTGAGTCCAAATATAAAGCAAATTGACTTTCTGTTCCTTTACTAATAGGGAGCAAGATAATGTGAATACGAAAAAATAGACAGAGTGAGGCAGATGTTGAATGATGTGTTTAGCGTCTAAATTTGAGTTCTCTCACAGGTGCAAATGGCTTGTGATTTAGCATTAGCTCTTACAATAAAATGCTATTATCAACCCTGCACTCACACGTATATGTGAATACACAAGCTTATTTTAGAGTTCACACGCGCGCACATTCACACACACACAGTCATATACACATTTCTCTGCAGAGATGTGGATGTGATGGTGGATGAGTCACGTCTGCCAACTCTTACCCTTACTGTGATGTCTCCAAGTTGGAGGGCCAGGAAACTGCACCTACACAGATGGAGAAAAGCTCTCTCTCTCTCTCTCTCTCTCTCTCTCTCTCTCTCACACACACCATCTTTTCTCCTTCCTCCATCTTTTGTTTGCCCTATTTCTTCTTCCCTTGCACACACATGCGCACACTGTATACATGCAAACACACACAAGCATCTCATCAGGTGGTAAAGCGCTGGGTATGGTGTGAAACAGAGCTGGTTGGCGTGCCAGACACACATATGTTGTTGATTGGCCACCGCTCAGGTGCTGCCACAAGTCAGACATCCAGTGAGGCCCAATCACATTCCAGATCTGGAGTAGAACTATAGGGCTTCCTCCATATGGCCACATGCCTACCAACAGAGCAGAAGAGGACGGCTCACATGGGTGCACATATGCAGCCACAGACACTCACAAAACACATTGACACATGGAATGGCAGGTCAGAGGTATACTAAGACAAACAAAAGCTGTGTCTGACTCTCCACCTACACACAAACACACACACACACACACACATGTACACACATTCTCAGCTGAGCTTATTTGAAAGTGAAAGACCTTTGCTAATAATTCCCCCAGAATTCAAATGTTCCTCCTCCTTCCCATGGTACAAAACATAAAGATTCAGGACAGAGAAGCAGAGAACATACAGAATGGCTCAGAACCTCTAAGTCCAACTAAAAAATAAAGTAGCAATTGCTATTTAAAACAAAAATATTTGTATGAAGTTTCTATATTTGGGTTCACTAATTTCACCTTTATTGCAATGAAAATGTTGTTTGTCACTGAATAAACAGTCATATCTTTAAAAAAAAGTGTAACTCATTATTAATATATTGCCAATTTAAAAACAAAACATGTCAGATGGACTTCTTCAGTACATGTGTGTGTGTGAGTGTGTGTGTGTGTGTGCGTGCGTGTGTGTGTGTGTGTTACAAGGGTTACAAACAAACGTGCTTTTGCAGTGCTGCATGCACAACCACAAGATCAATAAGGAAATATCTACAGTATAATGTAAACATTTTAGAAGTACAAATGTACTGTTGAAAGACAGACTAGACAATCCCAGCAGAATTTGGACATCTAGCCCTGAGGGGCACTGGGACAGCTTACTGCAGATGCCATAATGCGAGCTCACGAGCACCGCTAGCAATGGCACAACAGATGTTTATGATAACACCATCCTTGGGCGCCATACCGCAGAGCAGAAAGCCCAAACTACTTGCAGCCTGGTGAGACTTGAGTTGCCATGAAAATTGCAGGTCAGAGTGTATTCAAAAACAGCAAGTGCATTTATTTTCTATGGTGAGAGACTTTCCTTAGAGTTTAGCTGTTCCTATTAAGCTATCAAAAGAGAGATCATCTTGTTTCCTCCATAAAGCTGTTTGTAAAGAGAGGCTTGATACTCAAATAGCTGTTCATCCGAAAGCATGTTGGACATTATTTAATTTGTTTCTTTCCATCTGTCACACATTTAATTAATTGATTAAATTTTTACAAAACAGGTGCTACTGACACATCAAGACCAACCACAAAGACAATAAACCTATCTGGTCTGCTGGGAATATGTGTCAGGGCTAAAATAATATTTCACAAAATAAACATAAATGTGCCAGCAGTTGAGCCAAACAAGATGTGCCGATGTCGCTGTCCATGGTTCTGAAACCCGCCCACTACTGCTGTTAGCTTAGGTATGCCTACACACAGCCAACTTTACACTATCATCCAAATAAGTATTTCAGGATTAGTGACACTGAAGCACATTTGGATTGGTCGGAGTAATGCATTTTCAATCAAATAAAATATGTGTGGAGCTGTATTTGAGCCTTCTTAGTCATATTTTCATCATGTAATCATCTATTTTCCAATATGCCCCCAATTCAGGCAACACTTTTCGTCTTTGGTAACACTCATTCACACATTTATGTTGACAACGACTTACGAGCTTTATGGATCAGGAAATACATACTAATGTTGTAGTACTACATTTTTAATTCTAAATGTCTTTAGTGAAAAACAACATCATCCATCCACAGTTATTAAAATGTGTATCTTAAGCGCAACTTCGTTGACTGCCACTGCGAGCATCACACGGGAGTAGTAGTAGTAGCCGGTGTCGTGCCCAAAAGTGGTTGTCCGATAAAAAGTGATTGCCGACCGCATCTACAGTTGCTTTTATCTGGCTGAAACACTCAAAACGTGCAAATATAGGCCAAGTCCTACCTTTATGTCAGTGGTAGGCAGTTCATGTAATATTTCTGCTCTGTGTCCTAGATTATAATTTATCCATACATTTTTAACAGTTTAAAATGTGTGAATATAACCATAATATTCACTTTTTAAAGGAAACATACAGAGACTTGTGTTGAATTTATAAGTTGCGCCGTTTTGCCATTTGAAGACGTCAACTTGCAGATAGACTGTCAATAACCTTTCAGTTGTCATTTGCAGTATGCTGTGTTGGTGAACATTCTTGCCCAGTTATCTTTTATTTTCATGAAATAACATCCATAACCTCATTTAAAAGTGTAGTCTACACACAACATTGCTGACGTGACCCTTGTAGGCCTATGCCTATTGTTTATTTAGTTGAAATGCAAATAATGATTGCACGTTGACTGTTAAAATAACCAAAGAATGGAATGGTGGTGTTCGATGTGGCACACTACGTTTTTCATAGGTACACCAACAGTCTTTTTTCTGGCTATGCTACAGCTTTGTACATTATGTCATATTCTCCTCAAGGTCTGATAGATTCACCCAGCTGGGTTTTAATGTACAGACTAGCTATTGATTGTAGCTTAAAAATATATTTTAAAATAATTAAAGGCCAATAGAAAGGGCCAGGCTATTTAAATTTTCAGTGCCAGTCTGGCCCTGCCACTGTGAAGTTATAAATGTTATAAATACTCCTCATCAGCATCACCTTTCACTATGAACAAGAACAAAAAGGTGAATACCGAGTCAAACTACTCCAAGCAATCCAAGCTAATACATTGCACTTTACATTTAGAAAATCATTATTTTTGGCTAAATTAATTGAGTGAAAAAATACTGTTAGGTCATGGAACCACCTCATCCAGCTGGAGTATTCTATTTAACAATATTAGTGCCCTTTCCATTGCTGGTATGCTTTAAAAGCTAAGCATGATTTGGCCTGGTTAGTCCTTGGTTTGGAGACAGGTGCTGCTGGAAGTGGTGTTGGAAGGCCAGTAGCGGGCACTCCTCTCTCTGGTCTAAAGGTCAAACATCCCTGTGCCCCTGGCAGTGAAGGGGACTCTGACCTGTGTAGAGTTGGGATATTAAACGGGTGTCCTGACTCTCTGTGGTCACTTAAGATCCCATGGTACTTCATAATAAATGTATGGGTGTTAACCCAGTGTCCTGGCCAAATTTCCAATGTAGCCCTCATGCCATCACGGCTACCTAATCATCCCCAGTTATCACTTGGTTTTATTGTCCTTTCTCCTCTCCCCTAAATACTCCAGGGCCGTTTCTGCAAATAAGAATATGTTCTCAAACAACTTGCCTGGTAAAATGAAGCTAAAACAATATGCCACCCTTGAATTTCAGCATGCCACCCTTCTGCCACCCCATGTTAAATTTTCTCAACTCGCCAATGTCTCGACTACAACACTGATAAATACTGTCATTTAGTTTCAGCCCTCTGACCACTGTCTCCGTATCTCCAGTATGCTCCCCCGGCTTCTAAACACACATGCGCGCATTCGCGGACACAAGCACGTGTATCTTACACGACACGTGCGCGAGTAGAATTGCTCATAACACCACCTTTGTTCGTTTGAGTTCAAACCGAACAAAATAGCCTATAATTAAAAAGACATTGGTATTCGACTATGTTTGCATCATGCACAAATCGTACATATATGTTAGAATGATTCCCATAGCCCACAATAGGCTATGGACTTTTACTAATGTTCACTGCCTATTCCACTGGTCTGTGGAGTATCCCCAGTGTAATGTCAGGAGTTCTTATAATATTGTGTTTATGGTATAGGCAACTGTTCCTTCCGCAGCCCATTGTGCACAAGGCAAAATGTTATGGTGCGTAAAAACAAGTAGCGATTGTTTTGCAATCGATATCAAATGTAATAGGCCTAAACATTTTTGGCGAGATTGGCAGGCTTTATGTGAGCAGGGAATTTTTATTCTTATTTTGCATGTAGCCTACTCGCGTGTCTTCTGCACCAAAATCAAAATGTCGACAGTAAGTGTGTTTGTTCTCTGTTGCTCTGACACTGTATTTATTGACAAAATCTGCCCGAGTACCTGTCCAGAGCGCCATTAGCACCTTTATGTGCATGTGCTATACGCGCATGAGTGCTTGTGCGTGTGTGTATGTGTGTGTGTGTGTGTGTACGCGCGTGTGCTTGCATATGCGTGAGCGCATGTGTGTGTGTGTGTGTGTGTGTGTGTGGGGGGGGGGGGGTAAAAACCTGCACCCCCACTGCGCAACGATGAAGCTATCGCAGCGATGGAGATGACGCAAACGGACCTAGCTCCCCGAGTTTCAAGACGAACATGGCGGCAACTTAACCGTGGTCCAAGATGACAACGGCCAAAGAGAGAAAACAATCAAGGCATTCTGCCCAGATACGGAAAAGACTAGACAACCGCTTTGCGTTGAAAGGGTTCATCGCTTTCCTTTAACTGCCTCTGGGTACGAGTGTGTGACGGCGGCGGATCCACTTAATCGGCAGCACCACCCTGAGACATGCGGTCCAAGAGAACGAGGTTTCCCCCTCCGCGGCCATGGAGAACAGGGATGCGGCAACGCGAGGCTTAATCTGTGCGAGCTCGCTAATTGGATCGGAGTAGCACCGGCCGCCGTGGGCGCGAGAGCGGAGCGCCCTGGACCGGCGGAGGCGCGGTACCCCCCACCGTTACTGAGGAGAAACAACCGGAGTCCGTCTCCCAAAGTCAATGAGTATTGTGGCAGAGGAGCACCCGCGGTGGAGTCGGCCAAGGCTGCACTTTCCTAAAATATGACCAGGGGTGCTTGGATGCGTCGGCAGCAAGATGAAGGCTTAAAATTCTGGTTTGCACCCCGAGAGAACGAAAAGCCATTCACCGAGTCCGAGCGGGCCCAGAGATGGCGCCTGTCGCTGGCCTCGCTTCTGTTTATCACCGTCCTGCTGTCTGATCACTTGTGGTTCTGCGCCGAGGCAAAACTGACGCGAACCCGAGACAAGCGGTCGGACACGAGCTCTGTAATCACGGACATGGGCGAGTACGCAAACTCCCTCCAGCAACAACATACCCCACAACCCGACCCCCATCGCCTCGCCAGAGAGCAAGATGTTATTTTTCTAGGGAATTCTACCAAACCTCTGTGGCGAATGGACACCTGTCACCCCGACAGCCTGTCCAAAGACTGCTTTACTTTCACGGACGCGCAGACCGCGTGCTTGGGCCTCTCCGGTGGAGGGGATGAGGGAACGCAGTTGGCGTACGTGAACCTGAGCGATTTGTACCTTTCTTTTTGTAATTCCTACTCACTTTTGGATTTGTTTTACGGGTTTACGAGTCCTGACGATTTGAACTGCACCCTGGATGTGGTTACGGGCGGCGATGCACCGGGATGCAGCGAGTGTGTGCGGGCTTATCAGCGTCTAGACCGGCAAGCAGAGGAGGACTACCATGACTTTGAACTGCTCGTTCAAAAATACGAGACGGATGCTTACTCTGTCAGAACGTGCATGGAGGAATGTCAGGTAAGCCTAAGGAGCCTTTGCTCTCTACATATCACTCATGCAGCAGATCGAAAACAAAAAAAACGCTTATGAGGAGTGCGGATTCTTGGTCGCCATTGTAACCTATGGTCAAATATTTTGGGCATTTTATAGTTCTTATTATATGTGAAAGGCTGATAAACAATATTATGAACATAATTCACCCCTCCCCCATCTCTCTCTCTCTCTCGCTCTCTCTCTCTCTCTCTTTCACACACACACACACACACACACGCACACGCACACGCACACACATACACATCACATCACACACACACTCACACACACACACACACACACACACACACACACGCACACACTGTAATATGGTTTCAAGAGGACAGGTGAGATGGTCACATCTCTGAGGTGACAGCGTTTCAAAAACGTTAATAGTGCACCAGTGATTTCTGCAGCTAATCTGTCGAGAGGCTTTGCATTGTTCCCAATGTGTGCTGTGGGCCAGTAGGGGTAAAACACCAGGCTTTGCTACAGCCAACACAACTACAGCTGTTTCCCATACAGTACAAAGACAAGCAGTGGGACCTCAGAAGAGTCCTTGTCCTGAATACAGCTCTCGTACTAGACAGGTTTAGCTCCAGACATGTTGACACGTTGAACAAATAAGGCAAAAAGAAAAGTCTGTTTCCACTACACTTCAGTCCCTTCCATTTGTTGCTCAGACTCTTGCAAAACTCTTTCTCGGCCTCTCTGTTCTTATTCTCAGCCGTGCATCCTCTTGCTGCTGTCCATGGTGCTGAAACCAGGAAATGCTTACGTATGTATTGAGGGCAAAGCAATGTTGCTCCTTTAGCTGCGCTGGTATAATTATTTGGAGAAATATTAGTAATTTACTGTGTAGGTTAGCACAGTTTCCAATATCCAGTGGTTGAATATAAACAAATGGCTATATAATAACAATAATCTGGGGCTCTACATCAAATACACAATTGTCTACCGTATATGACTTCATCATTAAATCATTAAACTTTCAGTTTTCCCTCAAATATTGATGTGTCACGTTGATGCCTCTGACAGCCATCTCTAGCCTCAGCTCTATCTGCGGGCCCACAGTCCTCTATGCCTGGAAGCGTAGCTTTCAAAACATCATTAATCCCCATTGCCTGTTCACTGACCAACAGGTCGACAAAGAACAGAAGAGAGATGTGCCTTTGATATTGTTATATTTTGTGCTGTTATTTTCTGTACATGGAGTCATTTAATTTTATTAGACAATAAAATAAATCACCCAAACAACTGGGCCATTGGCATAAACTGTACAGACAATGCAGATCTCAATGTATTATTTGTTTACATGCAAGCATTATATTTACAGATTAAAACTGCACAGCCCAATTACCTAATCTTTATTTTTAATCACAGGGTGAAGGACAACATGAGTTTTGGTCAACAGGAATGCCAGCATAGACACATTGAATGTTACTTTCAAATCACCCTCAATAATGATCTAGGGGCAGAACAGACAGTATGTGAAGGACGCATTCAGGACACGGTGCTCACTTGACCTTGACCAGAAAAACATCACTGTACAGTACATGTATGGTGGTGGGACCAGATCTGACCATTTCACTGTTAAACCCTGCTCACAACAGCTATGTATAGCTGATCGTGTGTGCTGTGGTGTGGTTATGACTACATGAGTCAGTGGGTGTATCTATTTGCACTCGAAAGTGCATGTATGCACAGTATGTGTGTACTGTTGGACTGTACTGTACCCATAACATCCCCGGACCATTCCCTACTTGTGCCACCTAATCGGCTGTGTATATGTGCACTCTGACTTTCTGCTAATGTAATAAAAGCCAGGCAGCCAGTGGGCTACATCAGCCTTTTAGCCCCCTTTGCCCAATCTGAATTGCTAATCTGTTTCAGTGTTAGCGTGACCTTTGTGAAAGCACAGCACTCCTGGCCTGAATCACAAGCCGTCACTCCTCCAAGAACCACTCTGCTGGATAATAAAGACACACCGGGCCAACCTGAAACAATCATTATCCTCTTCACTTCTCTTCCTGTTTATTTGTATTCTTCTTTATGTAATCTGTGGCACCCCAGACTCTCATATGAGTCCACTCTTGACGTGTTATCGCTTTCATTTGCCAATACTGCATGCCTCCAAAGGTTCGCGTTGTGATTACACGTCCGGAGGAGTAGATAAGACAAGCGCCTACAGAGAGACGCCAGTCATTTCACCAAAACAACAGGGGTGACATTGTTGACTGAGCAAAAGTAGTAACAAGTTGAGAGGAATTGTGTGTTTGTGTGTGTGTGGTTGAGGGTTGAGTGCTAAGGATGGAATTATTACCTATAAGCATGTGGTAAGTAGAGGATGGGGGGGGGTATACAAAGGGTCCGCGTCCGCTGATATTAGCTTCTACCCAAACAAGCATATGGCTATAAGTAGGCACGAGGCGATATCTTTCTCCCTCTGTCTGCTTTTGTTGGCCTCTGGCCATGTCCTGTGTCCAACCTTTGATCTATTGGCTTGTTTAAGTGCACGTGCACACACACACACATACTGTATGCACTGTACATGCTGGTGCACATGGACACAGAAGCCCCATGAGCCGTGTTTCCTGCAGGTTCAGACCTGGCCATTGCTTCCGGTGTAATTTCATTTGCACTCCCATAATTCTCTGCCCCTCTGGTGACCATGTCTCATGGGGTCTGTCAGTCTCAACATGTTGATCTCCTCTCCGCTCATCTCCTGCTCTCTCATGCACTCCTCTGCTCTTTTGCTTTCTTACGCTCTCCTCTCCTCTTTCCTATTTTCTGTCCTCTATCATCTCTGCTCTTTCATCTTCTATGCTCTCATATTTCCTCTCCTCCCCTCTCCTCTCCTCTCCTCCTCTCCCCTCTCTCCTTTCCTCTTCTCTCTGCTGCTCTCTTCCATACCTCTCCCTACTCTCCTTCTCTCTCCCGTTTTTGCAGTTGGAGCTCAGGTCTTTCCATCTCTCTCTCCATCTCTCTCTCTCTCTCTCCATCTCTCTCTCTCTCTCTCTCTCTCTCTCAGCACATTCCAGTGTGCCATGTAGGAGCAGGTATGGAGCTAGCCTACACCAGCTGTATATGTGCAGCATCTCTGTGACTGACATGCCTTCTCCTAGATAGAAGGCAGCAAGACACCTCAGACCTGTGTGTGTGTGTGTGTGTGTGTGCTAATTGGTGGCGTGACATCGGTGCAGCAGCCATTATTCTTGGCGACTCTCTGAAGACCTCTGTCAAATAAAAGAGCTAATTAAGGCCGGCATGGTCTGGCCAGCGTGCCTGCCAACCCCACCCGACAGACATAAAGACGCACTCTACAAAGCCAGCTCGTTGCTTTAGTGCTGACTTGTCCTGGATGAGTGTGAAGGAAGAAAACACTGCTTGGCTAAACGGTCTTTGCCTCTGGGCAAACCCTAGTTTGTGTGTACTGTGTGTGTGTGTGTGTGTGTGTGTGTGTGTGTGTGTGCGCACATGCTTGCGCAAGTCTCTGCATATGTTTGTGTGTGCAAGTGCATTAAAGAGCATCGCTGCTCTTTAGACCTTCTCTAACAGCCAACAAATTGTGTGGGCATCGCTCCTGTGGGAAAACATGAAAGCAGCCTCATACAGTCTACAGAGTGCTGCTTTGAATATGGAAGTAAGATTCTATGAATGAATATGAGGTATGGATGAAGGTCGGCTGTTATCCAAAATAACTGATTCTGGAAATAATGACTCCAAGTGAGACAATAGGTTAGAGATGATGTCACACCGAAAATAAGAGAATTCTAGCTTTTGGACATATTTCTAAATTAGTTTCAGGTCCCTTGCGAGTACTGACCACACAGCTGGACAGCTGTGAAGGTTTACAACAGGAGACCTTTAATGTCCCCCTTGAGTTGCTCTCGCTCATGCGTAAACGCAGCCGTGTAACAACAGCAGGCTGCTAATGGCGGTGAGATATTAGAAGCAACTTTGCTCTAAAGATGAGCAATGATTTTCTGTCAAGTCCACTGTGAACTTTGTGTCTTTATGTAGGCCTGTGTGTGTCAGTGAATTATGCATGTGCGTTATTGAACTGCCAGAGGCTTACAGTAGAGACAGCAATCAGTGTGGCCTTGGTTAATGGACTTCCTCTGTAAATACCCTTCATCATAGATGATATATGGCTATATGGACAGTAACATATTGGTCTTGTTAGAGATAGGCTACATGGTATATCTAATCTAAAGCCACCCTTTAACACCTTTAACACTCTTTAAGTGTATTGACATATTTTGCTGGTAAGGAAACAACCAGATTTAAGCATACTGTAGGTAGCCAAATCTATCAAAGCAACTTTGTGGAGATGTTCCTTTTTATGGGTAGAATAAGAAGCAGAAAAAAGAATAGCAAAAAAGCAGTGATTCAAATGAAACTGTTTGACTGAATTGCGTTGCTCTTTGCTATACTGTATAACTCAATGATCACTTAATGTAACAACCTTGTCTGGACATCACCACTTCTGACACAATGGTATTGATTGGTTTATGGATCCTTTGGCTGACTCTCTAAAGCCATCACTTTAACATTTCTAGAAAGACATATCCAGTCTATAAATTGTGTAAAGGTCATCAAACTCTGTTCACAAGTATGTCATAAGAAAGGTGTCAGTTGTCCCGCCCTAAGATGGGAAACAGAACTGAGACGGAAGGGTGTGAGAGATGTCAATCAAGCAAGGTCTGTATGGCCCCCACACAGTATAAGAATGCTGTTCAATCAGTGAAATTACCCGTGTTTACGTGCCGATCGCCCCATGCACACCCCATTTTGTGACAACACAATAACCAACATGCACTATACAAACTCACACAGCAAGCATAGGACTGACCAGACACAGTTAATAGGCAATATAATATTATGGGGATTGTTTGGACTGTTGTATGTGACTGGAGGGTGTGTAAAGGCCTACTTTATGGCTTCCAGGAAATGTTTTCTGAATGCCATTAAATTACATAACCAGTAACCAGTAACATATATGTTAAATTGCAGACATTCACAGTCACACTGATATAAAACTGAACAGCAGGACCTTTAGCCAGTTATAGTTTACTTGTTTAATGTAATCATTGCGATGGGACAAATACTGATCACGACTTTGCATCTTTGGGTTTCATCTTTCATTCTCTCAGGTATAACACTATCAGCCATTGAGTTTCTTTAATGGCAACAATGTTTGCACACTTGACATTTGCAAATCCTAACAATGACGCACAAGGCACACCCCAGCAGGAAAATTTACATTTAGTACGATACTGTGTGTAAGTGCTGTGTATGAAATTAAGAATGTTTATTCCAGTCATGCTTGCTATTTGAATGGGATACATAGTCTTATTTAATATTTCTGGGCAGTTTATTAAAAACACAAAGTCTTCCATTATCACAGCATTCCAGGTTAAAGTTCAGACAGTTAAAATCCAAAACATTCTTCCAGCCTGTCTGTGTAGGCTAACTATCTCTCAGATTAGCATGATTCATGCATCTCCCAAATAATTTTTTAAAACTTTTTAATGGGTTTGTGTTTATATCTCTATTATAGGCAGACTGACACCTTACATTTGAAGCATTTACAGAAATAAAAACCATTCTGCATCATGTGGTCATATTTGTTGTATTTTGAACTGATTCAATTGGGTTTCTAATCCTATTTAATACAAACTCTTCTTAATGACACTGAGACACACAGTGTAAAAGTACACAGCTGTCAGTTTGTGTTTGTTTGTGTTTGACTGACATGTTCCCAGAATTTCAGTAAATCTCCGTGACACAATATAGTCCTAGATAACAAATGGTAGCACACACAAAACTCGTAAAATGTTGTGCTCACAGCTGATACACTGCATGAAGGTGCGGTGGATGTAGTTGTCAGCCTGTGAGTGATACTGTACAGGGAAAGGTAAAGAGAAGTGCCAGTCACTCAGTACTTGGATGGGGGCAAGACATGGAGCTTTAAACCAGAACAACATTGGTTTACTAACATAGGGTTCAGCCTCAAGATCAATTCCAAACACAATTTGAGAGTCCATTTAAATCATTATGAGTGTGGATTATATTATCCAGGGTGTTATTTATGTTGGCTAAAACAAGTCAATCTATCATATACGATCCAATGAGGATTATTATTATTATTATTGTTATTATTATTATAAAAACACAGGTCACAGCCTAAATGCGTAGTATAGTATCTTATTTACGCCATATTATGATGTCTGAGAAATCTGGCAGCAGTTGCTCTCCTTGTGTTAGGCTATAAATGACAAAGCTTCAGGCATAAACACATCTGCTCTCAGGCCAGTTTAAAACTGAATGTGAATGAATGAACAAACATCCGCTGAGCTCAATCATTATAGCCATACCGTACTGTAACACTACACTGCTGCTTTCACAGCACACTAAAGGCTGTCTACTAAGGACCTGTTGTTGTTGTGGTGCACAATTGTCTTGCTAATCTCCTGTGTTGCACTATGCTGCTAACACACTTTCATCAAACATTTTAATGGCATGAGCTAAGGTGCTGAACTATTAACCATGTTCCAGTAACGTGTGCATTTCCAGGAGCTTGGCTTATTAAAACACTAAAAACAGGATACATAGCCAAAAGGCTTAGTTTAAAGGTTAGTAATTGAGGTCAGATAATAAGCTCGTATTCTAATTCGACAGCTCAGAGCGAGCGTGTTGTCTCCCTCTGAGTCAAGACTTTGACCTTGTTATCTGCAGTGTTATTGCCGCAGGAGTCTTCGTTGCAGCGACCACACTGAGGTTCCATCAATCTGGAGGACGGCAACGAACCTGCCTGATGTCGCCACGCCAACCAAGCCCCCACCCCTTTATGCTTCGTCATGTGTCCTGACGCGTCCGTCTGTCATAGCGACATCAAGCCTCATCCCACCCCCCCCGCCCCAATATCTCTTCCCCCCCCCCCCCTCTCTTACGCTCTCTCTCTCTGATATCTGTTTCAACGTCCCCAAGGCAAATAAATTAACATGCTAAATGTAGGCAATAGGAAACCAAGCAGACGCAAAGTACCCAGCGGCAATGCACATGTCAGGCTAATGGCTGGAGTGTGTGAAAAGAACACATCCATTCAAATAAAACTATTGAAAGAATTTGAAATATGGCTATGGATCCAAATAAAACCTAAAACCGAATACAGTATCACACCAAATGCACAACTGTAGCAGCATGAAAGTATTATTTTGGTCGATAAACCAAATACAATCTTTATAATAAAAAAAGAGAAACAATGAATGCTAATGTGTGGCGCCGCTGCGAAAAATAACACTTTTAAACAAATTAGCTTTAAGATAAATCTCTAAACTGTGATTTAGAGAATCGATACAGTATCGCGCACCATACTATGGAGATACTCGGTATATCAATATTTTCTTACCGCTAGTGATGAATAAGATGATAGAAACATTTTAATTAAAAGCATTTAGATTATTACTCTGTAGTATTGACAGATGGTGTTATCACCGCTTTGTGTTATAGACTTATATTCTTGAAGTTTCTGCAAGCCCCTGGGCTCCGGCTGTCTGTCAGCGAATGCGTGGGATGAATGTCAGAGCTTTTTATATCTTTACAGAGTCAGCACAGGAAGGATAGATAATGACAGTAGAAGACAAGAGACCTGCCTTCCACTTTACACTTTATGAATGACCAGAGGAGATTAGGAAAAGATAGAAGGGTGTCTTTGTGTGTGTGTGTGTGTGTGTGTGTGTGTGTGTACACGTGCATGTGTATGTGCGTGTGTGTGTCTGCATGCGTACCTGCATGCAAATACAGTACACGCCCAGAGAGAAGATGAGAAATAATGTCACTTTGAGAAGAAGTGGAAACAAGGTCACATTATGTTGGCCGATTACAAACGTGTGCACTGGATACAATTCTAGGATGAATTTGGGATGCAAACATCTTTGTATCGATACAAAACTATTTAGTAATTATTATTAGTAGAGGCCCTATTCACTATAAGGACATGCGGCCAATAAAGTACGATCAATAAGTTTATTAGATTGATTCCTCCTCTGTTTCTCAAGCACGCTCTCACATATCCACTTTTGTCAGTGGCTAATTCTAGCCAAGTCTCTCTGCTAAGTCTGAGTTGAAGATGTGCCCAGGTGAGTCACAAATAATCAGGGAGATAAGCTAAGCTACATAAGATATAAGATAAGCTACATGTCATCGAAGTGCTACAAATTTAATGTTTGAGACGTAAAAGGCAAGACGCATGCGTTTTGCAAAATATGCAATGCCACTATAAAGTTCAAAAGCCTGTTAGTGAAAGGGAAAATTGTTTAGAAGTCCAAAAGAAACTACTACTACTGAATTGCAGCACTAAAGAAACAAATTGTAAAAATGGCACTGTTTTAGTGTTTTAGTTAGTGTATTAGTTTGGTCTAATTTATATGATTTGATGAAACAGAAATAAAACCAAGTATAGATTATTTAAGTATCTTTTAGTTTAAGGGAAGACATCATACTCTCCACTAGCTAGACATAGATTAATAGACACGCATGCAGGCTAACAGATGGAAAAACAGACATGCTGCCCTTTCACAAACAGACCTCTTGTCTGGGGTTAGTGATTTTCCCTGTTCACACATTTGTCTACATTTGTCTACTGTTTTATTCATTTCTATGTTACAGTGTGTGTTCATAACACAACATGACATTGTTTTGTTTTTGTTTTTCAGGAATTGGTGATTAGATGATACCTTGTTGTCTGGTAATTTTCTGGGGAAGCTTACATCTTTGTTCACATTAGCGCTCACATGGCTCACATGTAATATTGTACGAAAAGTTCACAATTTGCGTGTGAGTGTGGAAATGTGACTTGTGCTCATGCTACCAGAAGCTCCCACTGAACATTTCCAAAGCATTCCTGTGCTACCGCTTGTGCGGAGAGGCTTAGATAGGCAAGGTTGTCTTTTACATCAGACCTAATAAAGTGCTGATGCCATAGCATGCAGCCAGGTGGCGCTGTGAGCGAAGGAAGCTAAGGTGACGTCAGCTGAGGGTGTGCAGGGGAGGGAGTGAGAGAGAGAGAGAGAGAGAGAGAGAGAGAGAGAGAGAGAGAGAGAGAGAGAGAGAGAGACTCAATGGAGTTAAGAGGAAGGAAGGTGAAGAGCAAAATGAAAAACGTCACTGCGTGTGTCCTTTATCATGCATGCATACACACACACACACACACACACACAGCACATTGGGTGCTTGCAGAGCGCTTGCTGAGGTTCTGCTTTTGAAGCGTTGGAGGGGTGAAATTCCCCCCCGCTAGCTCTGATCGATAGTCTCCCCATCCCCCACGTCAGCGTCTACTCTTACGGTCCGTCCGTCCTTCCTTCTGTCCAGGTGCAGTAAAGGAGACGTGCCGAAGCTGCATTCAGCACCAGGCTAACAGCCTAGCCCACCTGGTAATGTGCAGCACCAGGCTAACAGCCTAGCCCACCTTGTGCAATGCAGCATCAGGCTAACAGCCTAGCCCACCTGGTGCAATGCAGCACCAGGCTAACAGCCTAGCCCACCTGGTGATATGCAGCACCAGGCTAACAGCCTAGCCCACCTGGTAATGTGCAGCACCAGGCTAACAGCCTAGACCACCTGGTGCAATGCAGCACCAGGCTAACAGCCTAGCCCACCTTGTGCTATGCAGCACCAGGCTAACAGCCTAGCCCACCTGGTGATATGCAGCACCAGGCTAACAGCTCAGCCCACCTGGTGCAATGCAGCACCAGGCTAACAGCCTAGCCCACCTGGTAATGTGCAGCTTTTCAAGATAATGCTGTGTTAATACATTACTATAGGCCTACAGAAAATTGTATGCCCATCCCGACGGCGGCGGGGCATGTTAGCATAATACAGCGATTGCATTGCCAGATGTAGGTTAAGAGAGATGTGTGATGTGTGATGTACATTAAGCATATTATTGACAGCCGGGGCATGAATGTATAGCATCCTCCAATACTGTAGGCCTATGTGTCCGTGCACACATGTGTGTGTGTGTCTGTGTTTGAGATAGAGGGGAACAGAAAGCTTAGTAGCCTACACAGTGCTTTATTATATATTTATAACTTGGTCTGAACACTGCTTTGCCACTTTTTGATAAAAAAAATTATTTAAATCACGATGCCTGCTTAACATAATGATGATGATGGAATCGTCTTTCGGCCAAACCCTAACATGAAGCCTCAATCAACATTGTTTTATCCTGCCCCAACAACAAAATAATGCTGTCTCCGGGGAAACAACAATCCAAGTACTAACCAGAGTTTAATATTAAGCTCTATTATTAAGTAAACAAAAGTGCATATACCACATGCGATTGGAAATCAGTTAAGCTTGGAAACCAGTACGATATCACACCGAAACACATATTTTTTGTCCAAATGAAATCCTTCCAATTGATTTCTTAATACCTGTTTACATGGGATGTCATCTAACATGATCTGGTGTTTACATGTACTGTTGCAATTAACTGTAATAGATGCAAACATGCACACATTGTGTAGCCTTTGTATCTAAGGTGTCCCACTACCAAAAAAGCTAAAACCGGCTAGCCAGGCACATCGGGGAGATAAGGGTATTTTGTGTGACTGGTCGAGGTATTTACACCTCCAGATGAAGTCTGGAGTCTTTAGCTCCCATTCCCTTATCCGTGTCGCAAATGTTTTGTCCAGATTTTATAGTGGCTGTATAGGCAGAAAACTGCCTTGTCCAACCAATTTACAATTCACTAAACAACAGTAGCCTACATGCAATCATGGCAAATCAATGACGTTGGCCACACACTAGGTTTACTGGCATGAAACGCCATGATTTCCAAGCTCTCCCTACTGATTCTCGAGGCGACGTCAAACTGTAGCCCGCAAAATCAGGATGGTCTCGCAAAGCTGGACCCTGCCTGTCCCCTGTACTAATTTTGAAACTCCTGTCTGAAACTCCTAGCAAGACATCTATCCCTGCTGGAACTATTCTGCTGGATGTTGAGCTGTGAGTGACTATCCAAGATGAAATGCTGTGTAAACAAACACTGAACAACTGAAATAAAATGTAGGTGTGAGTGACCACCTAACATGCTGCTACTATATACAGAAAACATAAAAGCCATTCCGGTCTTTGTAGCTTCCCTCCACAAACCCCCAACTGCTTCTCTCTCTCTCTCTCTCTCTCTCTCTCTCTCTCTCTCTCTCCTGTTCCCACATCGCTGTAGCACAGCATACCCTGCTTGGACCTCTGTTCAACCCCTACCCCCAACGTCTGTCTCTGCTTATCCCCCAACCGCTGTCTCCTGGGTGGTCTCTGCGGTATTGTGGTCAGTCCCCCAGAAGTCAGGATTTACTCTTGTCTGTAACCTTTCAGGTTGTTACCATTAACCACAGCCTGCATCAAGCTCTGCCCGAACTGTTTATTGTCCTCAACACCTTTTATCAGCCACAGTTGGGAAGTATATTCCCTTCTTTTAATTAATAAAATAAAATAATCATAAACTGTGTCTCACAATGTTTTCTTTCTATTTTTCTTTATCGTTAAACTTTTTTTTTTCCATGTTTCACTCTATAATACAAATCATATCACTACAGGATAATGAAGCTGTATCCAGTTTTTCTAATGGAAGTAATTTTAATACATGGATAGTTAATGTGACAAGCCAGTCCTTGAACATTTGAGAGATTAATTCCATGACCTTTCTAGCCTATTTTGTGACAGACAGCAAGAGCAACCCGTTTGTGCAGTAAATGACTCATGGCATAGCACATAAATACATTTGCCACACAGGAGTTATTAGTAGTTAACCATTTCCACCTCATAAATGCTACTGGGGTCGTTCCAAAATGTCAAATGTCATATTTAGTTGAAGCTTTTACCACTAAGATCTAACCCATGAAATAATTGACCCCAAGACCGGTGAAGCACTCTAATGCTCCACGTATTGTTTAGTTTTTTAATATATCTGTTTTTACAATGAGTCCATATTTTAAAGATACAATCCTGACATCGACAACAAACCCCTTTGGTCAGCATAAGCCAATAGCAGTGCAAATAAGTTGCAGCTGAATTTTGGACCCATTATTGCTGTTCCTGTTTGACAATAATGATTTTTTCCCAGGAATGTCACTCACACATATACACTACATTACATAGTACCAGAATGAAACAGAGAAACTTTCATTCAAGTCACAGATAGGCTAAATATGATCACAAAGGATGTTATAAAAATAAAGTAAAAAAGTAGGCCAGTCTGGTTTTTAACCCGCAACTTAGATACAATTATTTAAATGCAAAACAGCCCCTACATTCTTATTTAAACAAACTACAAATGTCCTTATTATATAATTGTTGTATGCTTTCTATTTCCTCTCACGTATCACAGCCCCTCCCTGTGCCTTGAAGTATTTGAGAACCAGTACAGTGTCTTACCTAGTCACAGTGTCTCTTTGCTTCCACTCACTCCGCTGAGAGGCCCACATGCACATGTGAGAGCAAGCAACGGTAGGGAGCACACCAACGTGAGGCTGGATGGAGAGCTGAGCTTTCTCTCTTTCAGGATGGAGTACTGGCCTGCAGTCATAGCCCATGTGAGCCTTGCCTGTGTGTGTGTGTGTGTTAAAAAATGTGTGCGTGCATGTGTACGTGGGTGTGTGTGAGCACGTGCATGTGTGTGTGTGTGTGTTAGAGAGAGAATTGTTGGCAGACTGGAATGCCCTCTGTGCTGGAATTTACCAGATGGAATTAGACCGAAAAGACCTGAGGCATTACTACCACTAAAACACATCTACACATACGCACACAACGTGCTTCAATGCCAGCACAGACCGTCTGTAGAAATAGCTGAACTGTAAATATAGAAATAGAACAGGTAAATGTCCTGGATAATTACTGTTAATGTCCCACCCACTGAGCTCTATGCAGCCGTAGGACCTGCTACCCCGTCACGCGTGCACACACACGCTATCTCATTATTTCCTGCACAAAAACACAATGCGGATAAAGCTTTAAACCACCGTTAAGAAATTAAGCCTGTAAAAGCCTACAAATAGTTTCCCTTTTTCTGCGTTATTCTTTAATGACATCAGCACTATAAATTAGGGAGTATACTGTATATGGCGTGCTAAAGACGCCAGCCAGATGAAAAATGACAACACAGTTTGCGTACGCTGATGGCTGCGAATGTGCTTTTAGCCTGTCAAGTCTCTGAGCCCCCCTCCCCCCTCCACAGGGTTTTTATTCCTTCCTCCCAAGCAGTTTATTCCTTTGAAATGCGTTCCTGTGTCAGGCAGCTAGCGAGCAATAAAGAAGCTCTGTGCGTCTGTGAGACGGTCAGCGGGCTGTAATGGTGGTTAAGGTGCTGCTGCAACCACATCCATTTGGAACTTCTCTTCCTATTAAACATGATTAGGTTTGTGTTGCTGCATCCGGCCTGGAGAAAAGAGGCCATGATTATGGATGGTTGCTTGTCTTCTGTGCCCACCTATGCTTAAAAACAATCCAGTGCTTATTGATTTAGATGAGAACTTCCAGTAGAAAGATCTAATATTAAATACAGGGTAGCCATACGTAGGCGTACATGAATACTACTTTCTACAATGAGGCAACAGGAAAGAGGGCAGGCAGGCCCAGTGGCTAGACACTATGAGCCTGCTGGGAACAACAGGAAACAGTAGACAAACAGGAAACAGCAGACCCAGGGGAGTAGAGATGCAATGGGGACCCAATCAAACAGCTTCACAGACATGTCCCATGCGAGGAGAGGCCAGGAACAAGATATGCCATTCTGAATGACATAAGCAGCCACACCAGCAAGGATGTTGTTGTCGCCTGAAAACAAGTGCAGCACCAACTTGATTCATCCTATAAATCAACAGTTTATTTACAATGGTCGCGTGGGTTGTGAGCCTAGCATTCACAAGAAGCATTTCTAACCCCATCGAGACCATTTTTCAGCAGGGCCTGTTACCGTATTGTTTTAAATGCCTGTGAAGTTGGCGTTCTGATTATGATAATACAATGCTATCTGGCAAACAACAGTAGACAGATCTAGGTGGGGCGGCACTGAATGTTCTAAATGGGAGGAGATATGTATGCTATTACGGTAAGAGCACTCCCATGTGACATTACACACAGGGTAATGAGTAAGACGTTTCACAACAGCTTACCCGAATTGAGCAGGTGCAGCCATAAGTATGTTGTGTCGTTCAAGGACACTGTGACAGAGCAGTAACTAGCTAGCACATTACCTGAAACCACACCATTATAATGCACCGTCCCTGTACAGAACTGCAGTGAGATAAACAATAATAGCATCATCTAAGATCAAACCAAATAGAAAAATGTGCTATGCTAGCGCTTGTAGCATAAACACTTAATTAACCTAGTTTTGGCAGTGTATATTTGGTCTATTGTATTCAGGAATATTTAACTACCGGTATTCAGTCATTTTTGACAAATTTGCTGTAAATATTATTTGATCAAGACATCTCTGCTCTAGTCCCAGCCCTTTGAATGCAGTAGCCCAATATTAGATGTCAGAATGTAGTGACTCTACTTTGTAAGATTACAAGTAAACAAGAAACCGATTCACCAGAGACAAAGTAATGCTTCCTCATTTTAAGTAACTGGAAGAAAAAAACATTTATTCCAATACATGATCCTTTATTAGGCTAAGGTTGGCATATGCACGCACGTACGCACACAGGTTCTGCTGAGTTCATTAAAGTGTAACTTCACCCCAGCTCTGAGCCTAACTACACCCATTGCACAACTGTAATGAATGCTTAAACGTAGTCAAGGTGTTGAGTGAGGGGTGGCCTCATTAACAATATGTTGTATAGTGTTAACATTTGAATTTGATGACACACGAGGTGACAAGGAGTACTGTTACCAGCCATGTCCAGGTCGATTTTCAACAGATATGATGTGTAGAGCCATTTTAACAACATAAAATCTTTATTTTTATAAAAACAACATTTATTATTATTATTATTATTATTATCATTATTAACACCATCATTTATGTCTCAAATCACAGTTCAGTGCTATTATTTAGTTTACAGCTCAAAGAACACAATTAGGGTGTAGTTACACTTTAAGGATGTTTTAAATTTAACATGCAATGATAAATCTGTGCAAGACAGCATGATGGCCAAATATATCCTCTCCCCCTCTCTCTGCTGCTAAAGTTTTTGGTTTATATAGATATTAGGCCTAAGTAGGCCTAGTTTAAGACAAATTATTTCCAACCGTTTTGTTGATGAGAAAACAAATTCAAATACAAAACTAACTGAAATTGCAAATTACCGTCAAGAAGTTGCCTAAGCATATTACTGTAAACCTTTCCTGTATTCTATTAAATTCAATTGTGCTGTAATTTGTAACCCTATGCAGTGTATTTAAGTTGCATTATCCTATAAAATGTTTATTATTAACAAAACAAAAATATTAGCCTAAATTGGAATGAATTATATTTTCTGCAAAAACAGTAGGTCTATCGTAATATGATTTCTTCCTTACAATGGAACTTGTCTATGACATTTTAATGTACTAACCAATGTCAAGTTTTTTGAAAGTCACCTTAAACTGCATCAAGACATCACAGCTCTAGAGTCAGGTGTTTGATGTCAGCTCAGCTGTTTGTTGTCTAGCAAACAATCAATCGTGTAGTATGCAAGAGCTAAAATTAGAAGCATTAGGCAGACTGCTTACCAAGCTAACCCCAACCTATCAATTCACAACAGTAGGCAGTTTGATTTAAACACAGACCAGTAAGAACATAGCTTCAGTTTACGTTCGCCGTGAGAATCAGTCTGGAAAGCCTCAGAATTATATTGAATGTGTCCGAGTAGAAACAGAACTTTCTAATCAGCGTCGTGTTTATAGCTATATGGGCGTGGTTTTCCAATCAGCGTCATGTTTATAGCTATACGGGCGTGGTTTAAGTGTGCCGACAGCGAAAACGACAAGATGGTTAATCCAATCAACTGCCAAGTACAGCCATCTGTAGTCTGAATATCATTGCAAAATCTGTCGGCAACAACACAATACTTTGCTATTGGTAGCATCTTCGTTTCTGTTTGTAGTCCATTTGTAGTCAGTTAGCCTGGCTCTGCCTGACTATTGATCTCAGATAAATCTTCTTCGCATATAGCCACATCCATAACGCAAAAAAATTTTATTTAAAAAAACATGAGAAAAACTATTTGATGTTGATATATATAACCTTGATAAAAGTTAGCTTTGCACAGAAAATTTGGATACATTTGCATTTGAAATGCACGCTCTACAATAACTTTTCTGTAAAAACGTTATGGATGTGACATTGGCTGTCCACAAAAGTGCACTGCCGTTACAAGGCCTGATGTTTTAAACTAAATACAAAAAATAACAAAATGTATATACATATCACTACACCAGCCCTTAATCTTAGTAAAAATTGGTGGTAGACAAATGTGGGAGAAAAAAACAACTTGAATATGTTTATTCCAAAAGGCATCAGGAAGGTTGGTAAAAAAAATATAAATCATTATTATGTGGACACTGCATTGAATGCAGTGTCCTGGAATTGGCTAAAACAATGGAATCCAAATGTTACAATGGTGCTCTGGCTTTAGACAAGGTGATACTAAACCACAGGGTGAGTATGAAGGCTTGAGGTTAAAGCTGTGCAACTGGTAGCATCTGCTTCATCAAATATGGCATTTGGCTCAGCGCGCTGCACCCTGCTGTCTGTATCTGACCTTCCAATTCCCCTCATTGCCAATGCAAGTTACCACAACACAATCAATAACTTTAAGTTTACAGCATTTCGCAGTATGAGTCTGCAGAAATGCTAAGGGACTGTCTGATCTGGCTGGTGCAGGTAAAGCAGTAGGTTACACGAAAGAGGCATTGCATATGCTATAAAGCTACCTCCAAACAGGGCTGACACATTGTACAGGCGAACTAGGCGTTCGCCTAGGGCCCCGGGATATCAAAAGGCACCCAAAACATAGAAATTCCATAGTACTTTTTAAAAATATGTCTTATAATTTGCGCGCACGTGTTGCCCCACAGAATCGGTGGCAGCGGTAATGCGCTCCTAATCCTTGTGCCCACACACTGGCTAGATTCAATGGTCTGTTGCTGTTGCAGGAAATTAAGGACAGCCTGATATTCAGTTACTTGATCCAGCTAACTGGCCACATGTGTTGTCAACCCCAATGAGAAACGACTTGGTCAGAAGAGCACCATTTCAGCTTCTAACAGATTTCACCTTCCCTAAAAGAGAGATAGAAGCTATGGGTGATCCAGAATAGCTGAGCATTCAAGGATTCAAACCAAAAATCCTGCTTCAAAGGTCAATCTCAGTTTATTTTAAACAATATAATTATTTAGGCTATTGCTTTGACATTAATATGTACAGCAATGTAAATTATATGACATTTTTTAAAATATTTTTATTTGCGTAGGCCTAAAGTTGAAGTTGCCTTTTTATACACTACTAAACATACTTAACGTTTGTTTTTCTCGCCTATAGCGCCCCAAAAGAGCTGGGGCCGGCCCTGTCTACAAAGCTAGCTACCTTCCAGATCCAGATGGTAATTGTTTTCAGTTCAACTGAAAGGCTCCTTTATTTAGCTAGTCTAACAACCCCCGCCACACACACACACACACACACACACGTGACTAGCTAGTATAACAAACACATACATCCTTTTAAATGTTGCCTACATCTCTTAAAAGACATATTGTGAGTACTTGATAGGATTAGACCAGTTTAAAAGGTATGTTGGAGGTCAATAATGTTAATTATCTTCTGAATGTAGAGCAAGTTAACAAAGTAACTAAAACCAATCAGTAATTAAGTGGTTTTGTAAGAGCCACCATTGGCGCTATTGATTTAAATAAAAATAAAAACAGTCTCTCATAGTAATATCAATGGACATTGATAAAGTACCGTCATGTTCACAATAAAAGAATAGTCCAGATGTTATTGGCCACTTTTACGAAACGTTTTCTCACATATTTTCCATATCAAACTATATGTCTATCAAATATTAAGTTAGGCTTATTGTTTTCAACAGTCTTTTCCGCGGCTGTTTATGTGCCATCCAGGGATACAAATAATAACATACAAATAATAACACTTGATATTAGAAGCACTGCACTGTAGATAGATGCTGGAAATGCATGTATACCAAACAGGGAAAACAGGTTTGGCTTCTACTGTAAACATACATGACCTGGATATTCAAGTGGGAATCAGGGTGGAAGCAAACACCACAAAGAAACACAAAGAGCAACACATACTAATTTGCCAGTTTGCATGTAGATGGTTGTAATATTTTTGTATGCTGGCAAGCATAATACATAAATGCACAGAAGAGATTCTGCTCGAGTAAACAGTAATATGTTGTTAGGGATTTTAAAAGAGCAGATATTTATTCCTCCACATAAAGACACATATACACTAACCATACCCATGAACACAGTTAGCCCCTTAGCCCACATGCATTAACCAGCCCTAAGTTGGACAAGTTCATCACAATCAGTGACATCTGTAGTGATTCTGCCCGCCACACCAACAGTGTTGGCCACACTGTGTGAGTTTCTTCCATGCTATAGTACACACACAGTATAGTTATTGTACGTTCTTATAGTTCTATACCTCTAACCCCGATATGTGTCCATTTCAAGCCATTTTGCACTTCTGTCTAGTCATTGTGCATAGCATGCACACATTACTGTACACTAGAGGCATGCCACAATGGACCACACAAGTTTGTTGTCACATACCAGGAAGTTACTGAAGCTCACCAAAACAGGCACATCCAACCATGTCCCGGAATTGCTGTACAGCGGTACGATAAAAGAATACAGAAAGTTTCCATTTAAATCCCCTTTTAAATGAACGACATGCCATTAATAAACTACCATCTTAAATAAATGGTTTGAAATGACAGGGGATTCATTACTTATTAGCCTACTTATCACCAGCAGAAGCAGACCATCTGAAACTGTCTCACCTGTTTTCATGCACTGCTCTCTTCTAGAAAAGATAATTTCAAAGTTTGTGTGAGCACCACTGCTCTAAGCTATACCTTCTTGAGACAGTCCCCAACAGGCTAGTAGCTATTTATGCAAATAAGAACTATCCAATATAGGGCTGCACAATTAATCGAATATCGATCGCGATTACGATTTTGGCTTCTCACGATTAAATGAACATGATCGACT
>JAODUK010000014.1:3742684-3760021 GCA_027564635.1 Typhlichthys eigenmanni | reverse complement strand
AGGAGTCAGAAAAGGATAAAGGAAATGTAATTGAATACAAAGTAAGGGAGTTAGAAGGGTCCAAAGAAAGAATAAAATAATAAGACTAGTAGTAAAAATCAAAATAATTAAAATAAATAAGTAATAATAATGATAATAATAATAATAATAATAATAATATAGATAAGCAGTAATAAAACTAAGGTGAGCACGAAGGAAGGGAGTCAGGAAAACAGAGGAAGAAGGCAAAATAGACTGGGATTATAATAGATAATGTGAGAATTATGGAGGGTGTCCAGTGGATAGGAATGATAATGGGACTAAACATTGCTGTTTCAATAGGGACAATTTGAGGGTCAAATTTCTAAAATCCACACCTTTGCCAAATCCACATCATAAGCATTAACATAGCCAAATTCAGTATATTAATTAATTAAAAAGTCAGAGATGTCCCCAAAGAAGCACACAGATTCATTCTGAATTGAATGTTAGACAATATCAAAGCAAATGCATCTGTGATTGCATGTGTAACTTTTTATTACAGATTCACATTCCAAAAGAAGACAATGCCACACCTCGAACAAAGAGGACTACAAGTTAATATAAATACTTTTTTCTTTTTGAAGATTAATAAAAATGTTGTACAACAAAAATGCGATGCAACTTTCATAAAATACAAAACAGTTACAGTACCAGTAACAGTAATGCTTTGATCATTGACACTGGAGATCCATTCGGTATTACATTAAATTGTGTATTATAGCGTTGGATTATTAGAAGAAAAAAGGGGGTGGGGGCCATCTGATCACCCCGCCCAAATCAACTGATTGTATCATGTGGATGCATTGATACACACAATATACAATACACATCGATACTACAATATGGTAGTTCCCAGAGCAATATAGGCATGCATTTTAAAATGTAAATTTACATATAAAACACAGGAAATCATACAATGGAGATTATTTCCAAAAAACATTTTAAGTGTGACAAAGTTTTATAGAGAAATTTATAAAATTGGTCATATATAAGGCTTACTCACTTTTGTACACCAGTACATCAATGAGTTGTCATTTAAGTATTGCAAACTCTTTTATCTTATATGGAAAATATATTAGTAATAGATATATTTAGCTAGCTCGGTATCTCTATGTATCTTTTTCTATCCTATTCCTTTATTTTCTTTCTTTTTGAATTGATTAGTTAATAAGATGATTCATAATGTCAATAGTTATATGATTTATTTATTTTAAAATAACAAAATCAGCTGTTCTGCACATTATGTACATCAGATTTAGTATCAGATTAGGTTTTAGGTACAGTAGGTTTTCCACCTTTATTTTGGTTTATGTGAATATGTAAACATGTACTAAAATATTTAGTATGTGGGGCGTGGATCAGTCCTATAACGTCAAGTAGAACGATTTATGTCCCATGTCAAGGATGCTTATTTTCATTGATGAGAGCGGTTTCTATTAGAGTCTCCGCTCCAACAATACTTTGTGCTGATGGTGCGTGATCTTTATCGGCCGGATGCCTGTGTTGTACAGCTCAAAAAGGAGGATTTGGCATGAGGTCGCTACTCTGCTTCATTCTCTGGTAAAACGAGCCCTGCACTCTTCAATCACAGTAAACCGTTCTGCTACAAAACTTAACTGATCTTAAATTAAGGCATTTGGGATCACACATAACAAAAGAGACATTCAACATGTGGTCTTTTTTTGGTTTTCCTTGGCTGTACTACCGTCTATATAAACATAACAACATATTTCAAATAATCCTGTGAAAACTGAGGCATATGAGGTGATCCAATGGCTAGAAGCCTTGCATAGAGGTTGATCCACTGGATGTGCAAAATGTATACTTTCATGCCAAAGAGCTTCATACTATCTGCTCCCATATACTGTTAGTATGCTGCCCTCGGCAACCACGTGGTACAATGCAGTGTCAAATGAAAAGCAGTGCCTAACTACAGCAACATCACTGACTGCAGACACACAATAATATTAAAACGCTCTTCCCCATATGCTTTGCACCCCCAAGTACCTGTAAAAATGTATAAGCTTTCATTGTATACATTGAAAAGCTTCAATAGAAAAGAATGTTTCTAAAAATGGATTGTATATTTTCATCAAGTAAAAACGTTTCCCCTCTTTGCATGTTCACAATTCTTGCGTTATGTAAGAGCACAATTCATAAAAACATCTACTATTCCTGTCTTTTTCCTTAGTCACATAATCACTACTTTTCACACAAACATCCACATGTTGTTTGGTGTGTGTGTGTGTGTGTGTGTGTGCGTGCACATGCTCTCTCACAGGTTCATACGGTCAGGTCATCTGACCTGACCCGGCTGCTGGCTTTGCTCAATCGGCTCAGCGGTCTCGTGTCATCTATCGTATCCGTAGCGCCCAGCCCCGCCTCCTCCCCGCCCATGGCCTCATCCACCTGCGTGTCCGCCTGCTCGTCTGAGGCCTCGCCTCCCTCATGCGGCATCTCCCCCCTGTCCGTGCCTCGGTGGTTTGGGCGTAGGAGGGCAGAGTCTCCTCGTACGAAGCGGACCTTCTTCAGGCCAAGGTGGCTGATCTCCACGAAGTTGAGGAAGAGGGAGACGCAGGCCACAGCCAGCATGAAAACGATGAAGACCGTCTTCTCGGTGGGGCGCGACACGAAGTAGTCCACGGTATTGGGGCAGGGCCAGCGGCTGCACTTGTACAGCGGCAGGATGCGAAAGCCGTACAGGAATTACTGGCCCACCACGAAGCCCACCTCGAAGAGCGTCTTGAAGACGATGTGGCAGATGTAGGTCCTGAGCAGGGTGCCCTCCAGACGGAACTTCTTGCTGCCCTTGGTGCTGGCCTCCTTGGTAATGCGGACTCTGCCCTGGTCGGGGGCCAAGGGCGGCAGCCGCTCCTCGCTCAGCTCCTGCTGCCGACCGAGCTCTGCATCCTCGCGCTCCTTGCGCTTCTCCTCCATGTGCACATGGTGCACGGCGTGGCCCACGTACACAAGCGACGGTGTGGACACAAAGATGATCTGCAGCACCCACAGGCGGATGTGGGAGATGGGGAAGGCCTCATCGTAACACACGTTCTCGCAGCCGGGCTGCTGCGTGTTGCACACGTAGTCGGACTGCTCGTCGCCCCACACGAACTCCGCCGCCGTGCCGAGGATGAGGATGCGGAAGATGAAGAGCACCGTGAGCCACACGCGGCCGATCACCGTGGAGTGCTCGTTCACTTCCTCTAAAATGTTGCCCAGAAAGCTCCAGTCGCCCATGGTCGGTCCGTAGCTCTGGGGGCGTGAAGGGCGGGGTATGGTTGGCATAGTTAGGGAGGGCGGGGTGGATGGCCCACATAGAGGTAGGGGGTTAAAAAGAATTGCATGAAGTAAAACGTAAATTACATTCCGGTAATCAATACTTTTCGTGTTGCTATCAAAACTATCAAAAGGGACACTTTAACTGTCAACGTTACACGTGGATAGAAACACAAGCTACACAACATAATCTGGCAAAATGATTTACTGAAAAACACATAAGAAGCTAAAATACTGCTGTATGTAAACATTAACGTGTTCAATACATAAAATATTTGATTATTTGCAGAAGAGCCAGACTGAATCCTTCTTGATCTGTCATGTCTTAAGTGTTGTTTCACATGCGACCACAGTGAGCTAGCAGCTATCACTCCCCAAATAAAGAGGACAAACTAGTCAAATCAGATCAATAAGTAATATATGAAGGTGTGTTATCTATGGAATGACATTTCATATGTTATAGGTTAATTTGTATAAAAAATGACCAACTTGCCACAGCTGCGGTGTCGTTGAGTCCTCTGTTCTCTTGGCACCCAGTGGGGAGAAGTGAACCTTTTGCTGCCCTCTTTCCCACCTAAAGCCCTGTCCTTGTCGCCCCACTGAGCAGATGTGAATGAATTGGCTCGGATGGTTGGTTTTTAGTTTGCAGCAATATTTAAGCTTAGAGCCAGACGACCTTTATTTGCCGGGCGACGTGAAGAGTTTGCATGTTCATTGATTGATGCTGGTGAACTAACATATATTACATTACATACAATATTATTTGTGTGGCCATACAACATGTATGTGTGTGGTGGCATTATTTTGATTCATAAAATATGTTTTCTGATCTTTTACCAAACTTCAACAGATGATGCTTTACAGTGTTTGCAATTGCAACATTATTAGAGGATTTTATTAAGATTTTATTTTTAATTTTTTTATTATGAATATTTGTGCAGTTGCTTAGGCAGTGATGACGTGTGTATCATTGTGTGTGTCACCATTATAGCAGGCGTGTGATGAATTTCTATAAGCATGGAAGAATTATTTAGTCGCCCAAATCTTATAATCCATGAATTATCATAAGGTTGGTTGAGCAGCTACACACACACACACACACACACACACACACGCCCACACACACACACACACACACACACAGACCTTGTCTTAGTTTACTTAAAGAAATGCAATGGATATCTTTTCATGTCATTTTATTTTTACATCTCTACAAGTGTGGCATGCCAACAAATACAAAAATGGCAGAGCATCTGGTGTTGCATAGTTTAGATCCTGCTCACTTTGGCCAGCCTCATTCAAATGCATCAGCACTCTGGAGCCCACTTCAGTTTGGAAATGTTAGAGACTGCCTCTGAACAGTTTAAAGCAGAAGTGTTCTTTATATGACCTCATGTTGTGAGTGTAGTATTGATAACAAGAATGAGCATACAATTGTGAGAGGAAACAAAACAATAACTGCAGGCAGTAGGCATATGCATCATACAACTAATTTGCAGTTGTACTTATACAATTAATTTACATTTGTGCAGATGTCAATATTGTTCCAGGTTTTCCAGACCTAGAAGGTATCATAATGGAACATAGAACAATAATTCCCTTTCGGTGTGTAAAAAAAGGAATAATTTCATTTTGTAACCAACTAACTAACTAACTAACTAACTGACTAACTAACTAACTAACTAACTAACTAAGTATATGTCGTCACTCTCTAAAAGGCTGTATCTTCATTTACTATGGCCAACCCTCTCAAACAATAACATTCATCATCTAATGTGACGTCACAGGGCCGGTGTAGAAATCACAGACATTTATTTTTGTTCACTCATCTGTTATACTGTATAGTAGTATAGTAGTGTGTGTGCCTCCAAATTGGACAGCACTGATCACACAAAAGTCTGATGAAGTGTAATAAACTAAATCTATGCACTCCCCATATAGCCTACAGTAATGTGCTCCCTATTCTATATCACATTTGCTCTGGGTGATAGCTGCCATATCTTGTTTGTTTTGCTGTAACTGTTCTCCAGATATCCAGAGATAGCTCCTCATGGGAATATTCTACCCCAGGGAACATTCTACCCCCCCCCCTCCCCACACACACACACACACACACACCAACAAAACCAAGCAATAATAAACAAAATCTCCTCTATAGGCTACTGTGCTGAATGATGGGAGCCATGTTCAGCCCAGCTCAGGGTTCCTTTGAGTGGATCAGAGCTGGAGAACCAGAACACTGGGGTACTCCCTTGAAAGAACGGTAGGTTTGCATCTAAGACCTACAGTGGGCTCATGAATGGCGCTGGGATTTCACACAAAGACACAATGTCATGACGGATGGTGCGGACTTCATTGACCACATGCAGTGAGGCGCGAGGCCAGATTAGAAGCCCAGAGCAGGGTACCCACCGGCCGTCAATCAGAACACGAGCGCGCTAACAAACGTATCGTGCACTGATCTGCCTATACGGCGTGATGGCGCCACGCGCTTCCTGCTTGTGTAGCCTTTCAAAGAAGGTGGGAGGGTGGCTATAATGTTACCTTGACAACAACCTTCACAATCTGATTACATGTTTTAATATAAATATGACTTTAAGCATTTTAACAAGCAGAGCATATTTTTTATTGTAAAGCAGATCACCAGGTGGCTATATGTAATTTGTCCTTCTTCATACACTGTCCTATAGTGTCTTTAATGTGGCCTTCATAGGCTCCATTGACCTAAAGTGTCTTTATGTCTTGATGACATTGACCTAAAGTGTCTTTATGAATTATGTCAAATAAAATCTAGAGCTGAAATAAAAATGTTATTAGAGAGAGCGAGAGTGTGAGCGAGAAAGAGAGAGAGAGAGAGAGAGAGAGAGAGAGAGAGAGAGAGAGAGAGAGAGAGAGAGAAGAGGGGCGTGTTTAGGTATATGCTACGTATTACTAAGATATATTTGCATGAAAGATATCAAATAGCAGAGAACAAACACTATATATGTATGTGATATTATAGAATTTACTAAATATATAATAATATATGATTTAGCTCAATTCTCCCATGCAATATGTCATATTTTCTATTTCCTTTTTATTTCAACAACATAGTACTCAACACCAGAAAGGGGTCATTCACAGCATGCTCAGAGAGATGGCATCAGTGATGCCCTTCATAGAAAGAACATGACCCAAAGGCACGCCTGTGTTCCACGACATAGCTCAAAACTAAGACCGCCATAGCATCAGGCTTACAATGAAAAGCAGATAAATAGCCTGCTTCTCAGTGAGTGCACTATTGTCCATATGTATGTGTCTGGATGTCCATAAATTGAGTTTTGTAACTTTCTTTTGTGAGTTAGTGACCTGATCCATAGATGTTTTTTTTTACCTTGCCAGCCACACTAAACTGTCACAAAGCCTTCAGTATATTTTCAGTCAACAGTTTAAAGTAGTTTCCTCTTTTGTTCAAATCTGAATGTCAAATCAAAATCACTGTGCAAGCAGCTTTTTTCTTTTTCATCTTAAAGACGATAATATTTATTTTCAAGCCAAAGAGTTTATTTCCACTGATTGTGTGATAGATCAAAAACTAGGCAAAGGCACCAAAAGACGAATACAACATCTATATTTTAGGCTTTGATATTAGCCAAAGAAAACTGGAAAAAGTGCCTTCTCTAAAGCGTAAGGCGCAAACTGCACGTGTACTTACTCTACATTATTAATGGGTGTATTTTGGGCGTAACATATATTAAACCGATCAGAATGTAATTTCCTGCTCCCTTTAAAAATCAGATAATGAATTGTTATTATATCGGTGGGTTTATGAAAGTGTGCATGAGCAGACAATCTAAGGCAACAGCAAGATCCCTAAAATATGATGACGCAGGCTACACACTAATAATATAACACACACAAACACACACATGCAAAGTTTACGGCCCAGTGTGTTGCATCTGGTCCTCAGCCATACCATTGTGTTTTAAAGGAGTGGGTTTGTTTCGCTCAGCTGGACCTGGACCTACCATTGTATTTGGGAGGTCAGTTTTGTTGAGTTTGGACCTGCCCATGTCTGTCACAAGCTCAGCAAGATGATAGCCTCCAGACGAGGTCATGCACAGGCCTGGGAAGGCTTTAACGAATCGTGTTAGGCACATTACCACAGGAAACACACACACACGCACACACACACACACACACAGGCGCACATGCTTTTATAGCCAACAACAAGAAACAAGTCAGCAAGAAGCAACGGTAGTGATAAACTGTTTTGGTTTGTCCCTTGGTAAATAGTTCTGCCAGCTATTGTAATACACAAACACAATTAAAGTACAGTGGATCCAGTTTGTTAGCAGTTTGTAGAGAGATTATGAAAGTCTTGTATGAATGGTGAGACGGGTGGACTGCTTAGCTTCTTTACCTGCAGTTGTGCTAGGCTTCCCCTCTCATGTCCTGTTAGAAACGTACACACACAAGGGGAGACATATGGTGCAGTAGCTGGCCACAACCACTAGGGAATGCAAACATGGTTGGACTAACATGCTTTTCAAAGACAGTGATTGTAATGATATGGTGCCAGACTAGACGATGTCCGTCTTCGAAGATAGGTGACCAAAGCCACACCTCTACACTTCAGAAACTCCTGCTCATATGACTTACACATATTTATTGGATATGTATATGTAAAGGAAAATATGTATACAAGTATGCTACATATGCAACTTCTATTCATTGCACTGCTTCTACTGCTACTGTGTTAGAGATTATAATGTGCATTTACTAAAACATAAAATCTACTGAGGAGCTAAATGTCATCTTAAGTCAGGTATGTTGCAGCCCTGCAAGAGGTTTCTCTGCTGAGTCACAGCACCAAGCACTGACTCTCACCTGATCACAGCCACCCAATGGTCTGATAAGCCATGTGAGAGGGGGAGAGAGAGAGAGAGAGAGAGAGAGAGAGAGAGAGAGAGAGAGTGGATGAGAGAACGAGAGAGATGTGGGTGAGAGAGAGAGAGCGACCCTATGTATGTATGATGTATTTCATTTCCACTGATCTGCCAATGTACAGTGTTATTTTATTTATATTATTTATTTATTATTTCTTTCAAACTGATTTATCAATTATATACAGTAAATAAGTCAGTGGTGGGTAATTCTACCCTAATGCAATATTGATGTTGGCAATGTACATTTTTATCTTGTATTTTAATTATGTATTTATTTGTTATTTTTTTGTGATTTTAGATATTTTATAAATTATTTTTCTACTGTAAAGTGTTTCATTCAAACTGTCATTTTACTGTAACAATTTTATAAATCAGTCAGTGTTTCTTTACAGTAATTCAGAGTACCCTAATGTGGTATTGATGTATTTACAATAATTTCCCCTGTCATTGTAATGTTTATATTTTTTCATTTTTTCATTATTATATTGTAAAGTTCTTTGGCAATATTGTTCATCGTAACATTCATGCCATTAAAGCTCATTGAATTGAATTGAGTTGAATAGAGAGAGAGAGAGTGAGAAAGAGAGAGAAATGTGTGTGAGAGAGAGAGAGAGAGAGAGAGAGAGAGAGAGGGAGAGAGAGAGAAAAATGTGTGTGAGAGAGAGAGAGAGAGTGAGGGAGAGGGGAGAGAGAGAGACGTGTGTGAGAGAGAGAGAGAGAGAGAGAGAGAGAGAGAGAGAGAGAGAGAGAGAGAGAGAAAGATAGAGAGAGAGAAAAATGTGGGGTTGAAAAGAGAGAGACAGAGCTGTGGGGGAGAAAGAGAGAGATGTGGGTGAGACAGAGAGAAAGAGAGTGCTGTGGGTGAGAGAGCAGAGATGGATTGTTCACACCAGCGCAAGGAGGAAGTGGAAGGGCCGCTTCCTCTCGACGCAGAGCTAGCCACCGCCATGGGAGACGAGCTTTCGCACACAATGGAGGGACAGCGGGCTCCATGTCTGACTGAAAGCGAGAGGTCGGGAGGAGAGAACAACGCACGTTTCAGCGTCGAGCACGAAAACCAACTCCCCCCAGGGCTCTGCGGGCTGCAGCTAGGGGGGGTCGGCTAATGCGCCCATGGCCTTGCAAGAAAGCCCAAAACAAAAGGAGGATGAAAGCAATGAATGGATTTTTGATAAAGGTGTATAAAGGTTGCTGAGAAATGCCAAGGGTTCTTGGGGAAGGGAGGGAGGGAGGGAGAAGTGTAGATCAGTCCAAGAGGGTGAATGTGTATTGAGGTCTGTCTCTCTCTATCACAGGGGCACACAAACCTCCATTGCAGCATGTCTTACTACAATACGGCAGACACAATATTCACTTTGTGAATATGATCTGGCCATGCTCCATTGGGAAGTGTTAACAGTCGTTGCCTCTTACTGGTTGTAGATCTCTGGTAAATTTGGAAATTATTGCACAGCCTTTAACCAATCGGCAACAGTTTGAATTGCCTCATCTAGCTCTACGACCATTTTGAAACACCCTTGACTACTATGTCATCTCATTAACCCACCCTGATTTGTCTGCCAGCAGGGTGGCTGTGAAAACTCAAATGCGAACAGTATAGTATACTATTATCTCATCAGAAAAAAGTGAGCTGAGAGCAATAATCAGACCCAGCCAGGTACCGCTTGCCAGCCAGCAGGTCCACATAATGTTATCTGTGGCTGGGAGTTCCTCTCACACGTGGTCAGCCATCCTCCAGCAGGCCTGCTACAAGCATTTCTCACACTTCTTTGTTGGCTGATAGAAATGATTAATGCTTTATTTGTGTTTTTTTTATGGAATAGTGCGAAGCCACTTAAACAATGGTCTGGATGAACAGGAAGTCATAAAACACAGCCACTGTTAAAATTGTACAGCACAGAAAGTGTGGATACACATTCAGAACATACAGGATTTCCAGTCGCTACTAATTCACCATCGTTAGTTGTAAAACTGTCAATCATTTCAACTTAATGGTTTTGATTTAGAGGATTTACCTGAGGGAGCAGTAAGCGGGAGAGTTCTCTATTGGGGCCCTTCCATATCCTGGGTCAGTTTGGATGACTCAATGGAGACCATGAACAATGCAGTGCTTTCATTCATGATTTGTTTTCAGGGATGTGTGACAGACACACAAACACACACACACACACACACACACACACACACACTACCCTTATTCTTTACCTCAATCAACGCACATACGCACGCACTCGCGCTCATACACACAGTGCCCTTGCATGTCATGTGTATGAGGTCTCGGGTGAGTCTGGCAGATATACCTCTTCCATAATCCTGCATATGTTAAGGCTCTCTTCCTCTACAGGTGCTGCACCTTTAGATGGTGAAAACAGAGTGTTAGAGCCCAAATGTCCTCGTGCTCCCTTAGGATCATGATAGTCTTGTCCTTGTCAGGGCGGGCGGGGGAGTGGCTAAACCACAGCACTATTCTGTTTATTTTAAATGAGCTATACTACTGTACTGCTAACCAACAGAGTAAGAAGAAATAAACATGTTAATATTGATAAAAAAAAAAAAAGTTTTACAATGTCTCATTGTATGAAGACAATGTCTGGGGCATGTTTTACGATTCACGATAACACAACTTTGTGGAAGTTCTTTTGATATCGAAACTGTCCACGTTGACAAGCTTTGACAAATCACATCCTTTACGGTCGCTGAAACACACTGTGGACAATAGCGCACATTCCCTTTGAGGGGTTAAAAATAAAATGGCGAGATAGAGCCATGTAGTGTTTACTACACAATAGAATACACGTTGTTCATCCTGGTCATGGCTATGGCATGCTCTGAGATGCTTAGCGTGCTTTACATCAACGGCTAACCTCCAAAGTCAACCGATCAACCCTGGCTTCCTTTGAGCACGGTTGAGGTTGTTATGTTGAACTTTAACCAGATGCAGTCTGGCAACATAGACCTTTGATGTCAACCACATACTTTATTTAATTTCTCGCTTCACACATGCAAACGCACGCACACACACAAACACGCACACACACACACACACACACACACACACACACGCGCGATCATCATCACACTGAATGGATAAGATTGGTAATATTAAGTGAAGTAGTGGAACATCTCTTTTGCTTGCAGATCACTTCAGTCTGTTGTGCTGTGCGGATGTGGCTTTGCTGCTAATCTGTGCTGATGAGCAACACAATAGAAACTGCAGAATAGCCTTTAGACTGGAAGGCATGAGTAATTAGGTCTTAGCTATGGCTTTTACATTCCTTGAAACACTTCCTTTAAATGTGTCTTGGGATGTGTGTGTAGTTTGTCTAAGGTTTTTGACAATTGTGTAACCCTAAAGCCATTCCAGGTACTGTATGTAGATATATATTGTTGTGTTACTGTGTGTTCAAGACCTAATGGCGTTTAGAAAAGAGTTTAACAATTTGTATAGTCTGTGGTGGTTTGAGCTTCAAGATAGGCCATGAGCACATTGTAGGGACATCACAGAATGCATTAAGACATTGAATAAACAAACAAATGACCAAAGAGGGCCAGATGGTCACATGGATTTCCCTCCACTTAAAGTCATAAGGGGAATGTTGTGATATCCATCTGATATTCCAGTTATTTATGGGCACTTTCCGTCCTATACAGTTATCTTTATATTTCCATAATAGGAATTAAATGTGATAATGTGTCTGTTAATGAAAATATAAATAGAAAAGGATTGCTTGAAGCAACACCGTGTATGGAAAATGTGATGGTAGGAAAGTCCAGGTGGTGAACTGAACCCCTTATGTGATGTGTGACTTGACTTGTTAGGTGGGAGGAGATGAGGAGGAGGAGGATACACTTAATTTATATTGTTTAAGCACATTCTTGCTCTGTGTGTTTCTCCCTCTCTTACTTTCTACTTATTAATTAATTCCTAATTTCTCATAGTTACTCATGTAATACATCAAATGTGTGTGTATTAGTCCATCTATATTGTGAATATGTACTGTGATGGCACGTACTATATGTGCATTTGTACAGTATGTATTGACATGTGTGTTTGTGTTTGCGTGTGTGCGCGCACGCTTGTGTATGTGGGTGGGTGCACGTAATTACAGTTGAATGAGTGCTGTTTGTCACGTTGTCCCTTCAGCAAGGGGGAATCAAACCTGACATTATATAATGCTGTCATGTATCTGCAGGGCTGCTGCTCTGGAGTAGAGAGACAGACCTAGCTTATATATCCTGTCCACAAGCTACAGAGCCTATCATCGTGTGAGGTTTCTAATTGACTTATTACTGAATAGTAACAATGATAATAATTATATTTTATTAGCAATGTAAATTGTACTTGTTAAAACACAGTTGAAAACTCTTATTTAAAGAGGCTTTTAGTTAGACTGTAGGGTGGTGCGGCCGGTCTGACGTGTATTTCTGTTTATTTGTTTTTGTTTGGTAATTTATTTGTGTCATGTGCTGTCATGTATTTACTATTGCTGTGTTTTCCCCTACAGTTGTGAAGCACTTTGTGATTTTTATCTGTGAAATGTGCTTTATAAATTAATCTTACTTGCTTACTTGATATCTACTACAGCTAAGTCATAGTGACAGGTGAGACAACATCGCAAATATGTAAACATGAAACGTTAACAGAGGCACTTTAGAAGCTTCAAGTGGGAGCGGAATTGCCATTGATCCCATGAAACAATTCCACTTCCCTTCTGGTGGCAGACCAATTCTTCCCAGCAGAAGTAAAGTTCCAGGGACATAAGGACAAAGGGGATGGGGTGGGGGGATGTAGGAGGAGATGGAGGAGGAGAGAGTGGGAGAAGGGTGGGCCGTGGTCTCTCGTGATGCCCCTGGTTCTCCTCTCATGCCCCGTGTGCAGACCGCCGAGTGCTCGGACGACGAGCTGCTCGTTTACCCACCTGCCGGAGTGTCTTAAAGAGGTACGACGTTCACGCCACTCAGGCCCGTCCGCTGACACCGCGCTCCCTTAACCACTGACTGAAGGAGGAACCACCTGCTATAGTGACATACACGAGGAGGACACACTCCCTGAGTAGCACAGCAGGTAACCAACTAACGGCATGATGATTCTGAAAATGTGGTTCTTTGTTTTGTTTTTTAACAAAAGTTACAAATTAAAATGTTTAAATTGATTTTGTACGTTAATCGTGGATATTCAGACATGATCACTTAAATTATTTATATATTTTGATGCTTCCACAATGTGACCACTCACATGAGCACAACATAATGAAGGACACCTCTGACTGTGGCAAACTACATTTACGTGCTTGAGGTCTTTAGTGAGTGTCATACAAGACAGCTACAGCCAGGAAAGGCATTAACAGCGGTATCTGTTGAAGCCTATAGCAATAAAGTCAGTATGAGAGAGATGTCCCAGAGCTGGGAGGACAGATTAGGAGACCTGGCATATGTTAGTGTCTCCATTGTCCCAGGCAGGTACAGTTGTCACCCTGTGCCATCTCCCCTTTTACTCACACTCAACTGTTCTCTCTCAGACCACTATTTGTCTCATAACTCTCCCTAGAGACAAATATATGTAAGCAACTGGCAGTGCCGGGCCGTATTAAAACGCAGCACCCTTGATGTGAAGAATCGGCTAGGGAATGCAAGTTCAAATATCAAGCTGTATCATACATCTCTTTGAAACAATATTGGTTGATAATACATATTAGACACTCAATTTGTTACCTGCATTTTCTTTACTTTTCTTGGCTGAAATGATTGCAGCAAATAGTGTTTGAATCAACCCTGAAAGCACTACCAAGCATAGCCTACCTTAACATGTGATTACATGTATGGACTCACATGTCGAACAGTGCCATCGCCCCAAAATAAGAGATGTCATTGTCCACTAAATCTCTGTTAGACCTATACCTAGTAAGAGGCAACACTGAGTTATTCAAGGTAGCACAGTTACAATTTGTTTAGTGCATTTTGGTTTAGCTTGTTATATTCAATAATGAAAATAACCAATATATTCACATTAGTTTGAATAGTGGCTGGCAAGGATTTATTATGAATACATAACTGAAATAACTTGAAAATAACATTATAAATAACACTTCAGATTGGAAGAAAAAAAAACATTGAAGCAGGCCACTCAATTAAATATTACTTTACTTCGGCCTTATTCAGGATGTCAAATGAAGAATCTTTTAGATAGTTTTTTCCTCTGTGGCTGGTACACTTGACAGTTGTCTGGCATGAGGATCTCAGTTTAATGCCATGCAACTAAACAATGGTTCATAACAGGCCTGTGTGTCTACAGTGGTGGCCAGACAGCCATGTAAGGTAGCGCACAGCAGATCCACTCAATCCCTGGTGTGGGCAGTATGTATGGAAGCCTATACGCTGGGTGTCTTACAGGGCTAGACGTGGCTGTTTTGTGGCCAAATCTTTGTGTTTTTAAAGTATTTGTGCCCCCCAATCCGCCAACAGCCGTGTTTTGAGGGATATGCTAACCCCAGCTCAATCCTGGGCCCCCTCAGCTAAAATTAAGACTGCGCTTACTTTACTGTAATCCCTGGCACTCAACCTACACATAGCCCTACACATAAATAGTTGCTTCATACAAATACTGTATACGGACTGCAACCATATACACTTAAGTTTAAGTTGAGAAGGCATGGCTTTTATGCGCGAGCTTGTACGCATTTTCCTCATAGGCATTTGTCCATTCACCTGAAGAGATTTAAAAATCAAAACTGACGCATATCATGCATCACTCATCACTCATATTAGTCAGCAGTTAGGTGTCAGTGGATATCTGAAGAAAATGTCTGTTAATTTGAATAGATAAAGCAGTGAACATTGAAATACTGAATATAGCAGCGCAGCTCTTTGATTGATCTGAAATTTCAGTATGGCACTAAATGTTTCTAAGCTGTCACAACACAGTGCTTACGGACTAAACTATTTTATTTTTGTTATAGAGTTGAGGCTTGTAGAATCCACTCATATGAGTGCTAAGATAATTGATCTTTTTCTTTGTTAGCTGTGTCAAAGTAAATTATGTGTATTTGTGTCTATTAGTGGTATATCTTGCTTTACCCTTGATTTTTAATGTCACGAATACAAAAATATTTAATACTATATTAAGCAAAGTTTCTGGGACGATTTGTTTTTTATCTCAAGAATTACATTCAAGAATGAAATACAAATCAAATAATATATATAAAAGAAAATAACATCAACAATGTTACCAATAATACAATAAGATTAAATTATTTGGTTATGTGTATATTACTTATAGCTATATATTATATAATAAATTGTATTCATTACAATTAAATAAAGAGAATGAATATTCACTACATACTGTAACTACAAGCTACTAACGATTTAGTACAAAAACATTTTTGACCAACAGTTTTGACCAATTTCAGTACAGTATGTTTACCAATTCTATTTTGGTGGCGTCTATTAAAGGTAGTCGAAACAGTATCGCTCCACGGTCCTCCACGGCAGCACATCACACATAGAAATGCATTGTGAAGCAAAGCGTAGTACTAAAGCTTTGTTGATATGAGCGGTGTTCACCACTTTGTTTATGATTTAATCAATCCTTACCCCCTGTTGGGGCTGACATAGGCCAACTAATATTAAGGGAAGTAGAATGTGTATGAAGAAAATAGACAGGGTTCTGCATGAAATCCTATTGATCAATTTAAACAAGGTTAGAACCAGTGTTAATTATGATTTATGTTATGTTACTAGATATATCATTGAAAATCTACTGATGATCAAATTAATTGCTAGGTTTGTGTTATGACGCATTTTGCACAGCCCCATGAATGGAGAAACACACATTCAGCATCCAAGAGTCTCCAAGAGCAGTGCCCTCTAAGGCAATGAAGAAAAGCACCTCTGAGGATGGCGTCAGAGATAGGATTTATGTTTGTTGTGTTGCTGTTCAAAGGAAACACATGGCATTCATTCCGATGCCTTTGTTAACCAGCTCTGCTTAAGCAACTGCAGCAGGACATCGGTCATCAGCCTTTGCTGTTTACTAACCATAACATTCTCGTTGCTTTGCCACTGGCAACACCGCCAGGCTGGGACAACTCTTTGTTTATGCACGCACATAGACATTTAGACATGTGGGTTGCTAGTGATCAGATCTATGGCTCTAGTGAGTATACGCTTTACAATATCAGTGACCCTAGCTCTATATACAGGATAGCACTCAACAAACTGTGCTTTAACAGAACTTCACCAATAGGCTGCTGAAAAGCAAGATGCTCGCTCACTCACTCACTCACTCACTCACTCACAGACATACATTCATACAGAAAGAAAGAAAGAAAAAGAAAGTTAATAATTTGTTCTTTGATTGTCTGCAGTCTGCCATTCTCAATGCCTCATAACCAGATTGTACATTACCCTGCCACTGAAATTATAAACAAATATGACATCCATGATGATCTGCAGGCAGACCATAGACCCCAGCCAAGGGTATACAGTAAATCCCTGGTTATTGCCCAACTTTCAGAAAGGCCAAAATGGCAACCATTGCACCTGAGAGATGGCCTCTTCATTTATGGTTTATACCTTCTCTCAAACACTGTGAAGACACCATTGTAGTTTCTGTAGGACATCAATTTTAGGGCCACCATTCCTGGACCCCCAAAACGACAGATTTAATTGAATACCTTGTTCCTTTTGTCTATCGGAAATCATACTGTTTGAGATTGCTTCCCCTTCAGAACAGGAACAGGAAGCTGAGAAGCAGAGACAGACGTTACCTCAACCAAATGATAATGTGCATGTAAATGGCAAGTATGCAAACTCTCGCTCTTCTTGATCATAACTTACTGTGGAGACCTTTGGGAAAAGAGCAGAGTCAAATAAGGGATGATGATATTAAAGATTCTGGGTCCTGGTTTTAAAGTTGAATAGTTGAATAAAACAAAATATCTAGCCTAAATATACTGTAGTTACATTCCACAACAGAATTATCCATAATATAAACTACAAAATCAAAATATGCGATGGTAATCAATTAAAAAATAGAGTGCCTACTCCAGGTGGGGAATGAGTCCTTACCCCAAGTGAAGGAGTTCAAGTACCTCGGGGTCTTGTTCGC
>JAODUK010000014.1:3730549-3742584 GCA_027564635.1 Typhlichthys eigenmanni | reverse complement strand
GCTGTCCTATGGGTCAAAATGATCCGGTGCACTTGCCAGTAGAGGGCAGCAACCACAACACGGACATATGACATTCCTCGGTTCGCTCCCTCTGCTGCTAGTCTGCTGAAATGCCTTAGGACAGCGGGAGGGTTAATAATAATTTATGCAAGACTAATCTCTTTCCCGCATGGATCTTATTTTGAAGACACACAAGAAGCCCAGCATGTGATGTGTAGTGTAACCAGGTGAGGGAAGGCAAGCCTGCTGTCACCAATATCTGATAAGAACATGACTGTTAATGTGGACCTCCTGCTATTGTGAATGCTGAGCTCTAACTCCCTTCCTCTACCCTGCCCCCAGCTCCCACTGGTTCCCTGCCAGTAAACATCAGAGGCTGAACAAAATGCCCTTCTGACAAATCTTATTTATACAGTCATATTCTGAATAAAAATTCGGTTTATTTGTTTTCCCCGTCTAAAACATATTATGATTTTTAAGGTAATGCCCGTTTTTTCAGCAGTTCACTGTTTATGTTTGAACTCTCCATGAACTAGTGTGTGGCAGTAGGTGTAAGGATATTGATATGAGCCTACTAACTATTTCAGAGGACGAATAGAGAGTAGTGTCAGTACAGTATGCCTTTTCCACAAAACGAGTGCTGAGTTTCAAATTTAAAATGTTTTGTTAACGCTGTTTTCAACCGACCGCTCAATTCCCAACACAAATCAAACAGTGTACTGTGTAACATGTTACAACTGACAGTTTCTCATACAGTGACTCTTTGAGACCTGTATGAGACCACCTAAATCACTAAGTGATGTCATATCTAATTGTGAACAGCCGGTCAGTTTGTGGGTGTTAGTCCTGCCTGGAACAAAGAGTGCGTTTCCACACTCTTGAACATTTGTCCAGTCGGTTAAATGAATCACGCTATAGGCGCTGACAGAGGTGGAAGGTTACATCTCTTAAGCTGCTGCCCACCCCCCACCCCCCCTTCCCCCCAGACTACAAAAAAAAAAAAAAAACTTCTGACACAACTGTCCCTTTGACATTCCACCCCATTGGACTAAATATAAAACCAGTGAGAAAGACATAAGGAGATGGATAAGCAGAGAGGGAGTGGAAAAAGAGAGAGAGTTTGAGAGAGAGAGAGAGAGAGAGAGAGAGAGAGAGAGAGAGAGAGAGAGAGAGAGAGAGAGAGAAATGGTGAGTGGGTGAGAGAGAGAGAGAGGGTGAGTGGGAGAGAGAGAGAGAGAGAGAGAGAGAGAGAGATAGAGAGAGAAAGAGAGGGTGAGTGGGTGAGAGACAGAGAGAGAGAGAGAGAGAGAGAGAGAGAGGGGGAGAGATAAATGTGTGTCCAAACTTCATGTCAAGCGTCATGGTCAGTTATTTGGCAGTAGGGCTGAGAGACAGGCAGGCCAAGTATAGCAGTTTAATATATATGTGATATCCACTGGAAAATGAAACCAGTCAATGAGAAAACAAAGGCAGCCAAGGATTACACCCGACAAAGAAGAGGTGGCAAGTAAAATATTTGGCTGTTTGGCTTTTATTTGTGTAATTTCTAACTGGTGCATCCTTTAACCAATTTGTTAAACTGTTAACTGTAAATTGTTAAACTGCTCTGTTGTATGTAGTATATATATCACACACACACACACACACACACACACACACGCACACACGCAGACACACACACACTCACACACAGACACACACACACACACACACACACACAGATGACCGCATGACCGTGAGCATACAGCAGATAAATACAGGTCATGTAGACACTCTCCGACCGATCTGAATGCCAGGTCCACAGCACAGAGCAGGCATGTGTGGAGGAGAGAGCTGTTGATTTGACTGTCTCTCTCTCTGTCTCTCTCTCTGTCACGCTGAGCTGGTTCTGTTGGGCTGCGGGCAACATGGAGGAGAACACACAGCCCTGTCCAGGTCGCGTTGCTCCGTCAGAAGGACAGGGTTTCCATGGCGATGCCCTGGCCTGTGGCCTCTCACCCTGTCCGTCAGACATAATTTAGAATGGGACAGCAGTAGCGTAATCACATGGCATCATGTGATTACTGTAAATCATACCACTTTTTACACAAATGTGTTTTATTTTGCTCCCATGCTCTCTCTCTCTCTTGCTCTCTCTCTCTCTCTCTCTCTCTCTCTCTCTCTCTCTCATTCACCCTTCTGACACTGTCTCTCTCTTGCTAACACAGACACTCACACACACACACACATCATTTTCATGCCCGTATGTCCAGTCCTGAAGCAATTCACAGGCAGATAATCTATTTATATACACATTTAATGCCCCCCCCCCCCCGACACACACACACACACACACACACAGAGGCTGGAAGAGCTGCAGCTGTCTATCTCCATAACCTCACTAATCCTCCCCATCAAACCTTCTCTGTTCCTTAATCGTCCTTCCATGACGATTACTCCCTGTATTTATATAGGCATAGCCTTGTGTAACCAGACCACATTCACTTTGTAAATAGGGTCTTGCCACGCTCCATCGCTCTATTGGGATTCGTTGCCTCCTACCTCTGGTTAATTTTGAAACTATTGGACAGTGTTGAACCAATCAGCATCGCTACAACTGTTTTGATCGCCTCATCTAGCTGTACCACCATTTTGAAACACCCTTGACTTCAACGGCATCTCACTTGCCCACCCTGATCGGACCGCCAGCAGGGTGGCTGTGAAAACGTAAATGCGAACAGGGGTTCCTACATGTATCTCAGCAAAAATTACATTTGACTTCAGTTTAGTCACTTTTTTAGAGCAGAGTTAACTTGAACTTGAACCCTAACCCGTTCTGGGCTGGGTGTACCCTGAGCACCTCTAATCACAATGAAAGCTTTTAATTTTTTTGAAAGAGGAATTATTATAATTTTGGATGTAAATATGCTCCTCGCATGCCCCTCCCAAACCTGTCTGCAGAGTGGCTGTCACTCCTCTCTGCTCCTCCCCCTGCTGGGTTTCCCAGGTATAAACTGCCCTTTAGCCCTCGCCAGAGCCATATATAAGATGGCGGATCGTGGAACCTCAAAACAGTTCCGGGACGTTAGCCGCAAATACTAGAAGTACCCTATAAATCATATTGTAAATGTACATCAATATATTTAGTGAGTACTAGTTACATAAGGAGGAGGTGAAGGGGCCATAAATCAGTCACCGAGGGTAACCAGATGCACCGCCACGTCGTGTTTCACTTTATTGTTTCACAGCCTGTCTGTGCTCCTCCTGCAGGTGCGTGATGGGCGACTGGAGTCTCCTGGGGAACTTCCTGGAGGAGGTCCAGGAACACTCCACGTCCGTGGGAAAGGTGTGGCTGACCGTGCTGTTCATCTTCCGCATCCTGGTGCTGGGCACCGCCGCCGAGTCGTCCTGGGGCGACGAGCAGAGCGACTTCATGTGCGACACACAGCAGCCGGGCTGCACCAACGTGTGCTACGACCACGCCTTCCCCATCGCCCACATCCGCTACTGGGTGCTGCAGATCGTCTTTGTGTCCACACCCTCTCTCATCTACATGGGCCACGCCATGCACACCGTGCGCATGGAGGAGAAACGCCGCAGGCGGGCGGCGGGGGAGGAGCAGGGGGAGGAGGAGGACGAGGACGTGGAAGGGGAGAAGGAGTACCTCCAGCGGAAGGAGAGCGGGAGGGAGGCGGCGCCCGACGCCGCCGTCCGCGTCCGCCTGCGCGGGTCGCTGTTGCAGACGTACGTCCTGAGCATCTTGCTCCGCACCGTGATGGAGGTGACCTTCATCGTGGTGCAATACCTCATCTACGGCGTGTTCCTCCGTGCTCTGTACCTGTGCAAGGCGTGGCCCTGCCCCAACCCGGTCAACTGCTACATGTCGCGGCCCACGGAGAAGAACGTCTTCATAGTGTTCATGCTGGTGGTGGCCGGGGTGTCGCTGCTGCTCTCCGTGGTGGAGCTGTACCACCTGGGCTGGCGGAGGGTCCGCAAGCACATGCGCAGGGAGGCCGCCCGGAAGAGCAGCCAGAGGGCCGCGGCCGCCGCCGTGGACCGCCCGCCCTGCACCCCGCCCCCTGACTTCAGCCAGTGCCTGTCCGCCCCGGCCTCACTGAACCCCGGCCCCTCCGTGGCCTCCATTCCCTCCATGGCGTCGCACCCCTTCAGCGACAGGATGGCGCTGCAGCAGAACTCCGTCAACATGGCGACTGAGCGCCACCACAGCCGCGACGGCGGCGCGGAGGGCGAGGCCGACTTCCTGAGGATGAGCTATGGCCAGGCGCCCCCCGAGGTCCACAACGGTTGCCCTTCAGGCTTTGGTAAGGACAAGCGCCGCCTGAGCAAGACCAGCGGAACCAGCAGCCGGGTTCGTCCTGACGACCTGGCCGTTTAAAGAGCCCCATCCAAACAGATACAGGGTTCAAGTGGAACTTGTGAACTTGTGATTGCGACAAGTCGTGCTGAACTCCTGAACCCGAAGCTTTCAGAAAAGTTCCACCTAACGACGTTGTGAATACCACAAGTGTGGACTCTTCTCGTGAACATTATCAACACCATCATCACCTCTGAGAGGCGGGGGGAACGCGGTGGGGGATGGGAGTGACTGGACCTTCAGATACAAGGAAACTTGAGAAGATGGGTTCATGCTATAATGATATGATGGAATCAGGGCTTGTACACACACAGGAGTTATTGGTCTCAACTTTAATTCTGAATAAGGGGCTGCAGCTCAAGCCGAATAACTAAAGTGGTTAAGCTCCTGTACATCTGACGAAGTGAACATTAGGTCTCAAAGTAGACCACACAAACTTGACATGTGCGTCTAACCTTCGTGATCAGCAGGGTTGGCTAGGTTACTTTGTAAATGTAATCCGTTACAGTTACTAGTTTACCAGACTAAAATTATAATCAGTAACGTAATTTTTGGATTACCTAAATGTAGTAACATAATCTGATTACTGTACATTACTTTTAGATTACTTCACGCTTAAATATTGTTTTTTGACATGCCATCCATAACAATATACTGTGTTGGCAGCGCCAAATCTTTATATTTTTATGATTGTTTATGTTGCTCAGGGGATCAGATTAAAGTAGGACTTCATTTAAATTATTGATTAAATGTGTGAACTGCAAAAGAAATGCCTTCTGAAATTAAAACAGGGTATAAACTGTGATTCCTGACAATTGCACAATGTGTGTTTTGTAATAAGTCATTTTTATTAAACAATACAAATAAAAAGGCAATGAAAGGATGATAAATTATGGGTGGCCTCAAGGGAGAAAATTGCCACTGTTGCAGCAAATTTATGTGAATTACGTCATTCCAACAATGAAATAAATCATAGATTTGGTTATGGATATAAATATCAGTGCTATTTTTATAACAAGAACAAAAAAGGTAATATAAATATAAGAGGAAGGTGACATGGTGTGAACTGTGAAATATTTAACAGCTTGGATGTATGTCTACAGATGAACTTGTGCCTTGAAATAACATGGTAGAATATTTTTTTCCAGATGATATTTTAAAGCCATAATACATAGCCTACAATAATTGTGTTATTTTGAATTACTTCATTGCACTATAAATATTAAACTGCAGACCGCTTAATGTCTAGAACTAATCAAAAACATCTTTAAACAAAACGTTTTACTGAAACATAAGAGGTAAGTATAGTTTTCATTAGTTATCATAAATATATGAACTTGTGAGAGTAATTTTTCAGCAGACAATTCCTTCAAGAAATTTTTAAGAAAACGGCGACGATCCTCCTGGAATACGTATTGGCCACTAGGTGGCAGAATTGTGTAGCCTATTATATTCAAACTCTCTTTGAGACATCTGTTCTGTGTTAAAAAGGTTTCACTTTTTTATTGTCATAAATCAGAAATGCGCAATGTTACATTTTAGGCTGGTTAACGCTAAAGTCGTCTGTGCTGGTATTTGAACGTTTAACCTGCTTTTTTAAAGTGATTTTGACAACATCTAGCTAAATAGTTATTTGAAGTGAAGACTATTTCGGCTTCAGTGTTGCTTCTCCGTGCTCATCTCCTGTCATAAACATATGCTACTATTAACAGTTTAACAGTTATTATCATTAGTATTCACAAATAAATAGACAGGCATACATTTTCAACATGTTATTTTGTGTGGTCTCAATTTACACAATATTTTTCTGATTTTCCTCATTACATAATTATTGGGTTGTTCTTTCACAATAAACAACACTGTACAAGTTTACATACATGTAACAAATCCATGTAACATTAACAGTTTGAGACCTATCAGAAGAAAAAAACATTTCGTTGCATTTCCATGTGGCACCTTTGGAGGGCAGAATATTCTATCGTGAAACATATTATATAGACGAACAATCAGGTAGCAATGGCAGGGCGTTTTTTTGGGAAGTGTAGTTTCTTAGTAAATGATCAGCCTAGTCGCTTACGGCAAAAGAGCGGTGCAAACACTACAGTTTCCGACGTTATGCTTTCTGTGATTTTCCAATTTTCAGTATCCCGTTATGCTACTCCGTATATTATATACCGGTAGTTGTATGCTGAACGTTCAATTGTTTTATAGAATATTTTTTAACGTTTTTATAAGATAGCTATTAGCTAGAAGCAAATCTGGCCAACTTCTACAAAGAAAGTAAGTAATTGTTTTAGTAGAACAAATAGCCTATGTGTTTTCACGACACGAGCAGTTTGGTTAGTGTCTCTGGTTTACCGTAGTACTGCACTAGCTTTACTGCTCTCACTGACAGGCTTAAAAGTGACATGAATTCAGATTGTACATTGAGCTATGACAAATGTTAGGTTAGAATTAGCCTACAGTTTATCACTGTAGTACCGTAACGTATGTAGGATATGCTACGAAGCAACGCAATGGGCGCAGTTTGTTGTAGCATTGTATTGACGGTGGTTTTGGTTACTGTACGGTAGCCTAGTATGTCCAGCTAGCGTTTCAGAGATGCGGTGTTTTTGCACATTCTCTACAGATATAATTAGTCGCAATAAAAACGACTGTTTGTACTACGCTTGTACAACTTTTACATTACCCTTTTAATATATCTTGGCTGTATTGTGTGCAGCTGAGCGGAATGAGGAATATTTGGAAGAAGACATGTGTTTTAGGTTCCGTATCACTGTCCGTGGCTTTTGGTTCAATGCTGTGGTCCCAAAAAAAGACTATATCTGATCAGATGAGTGAGATGGCTTCTGGATGCCCAGCTGTCAACGCAGAACTCGATTCCCCCTTTGAGCTTAAACTGGTCCAAGTCCTTTTCCGCCATGGGGCTAGAACGCCGCTGAAGTCTATACCAGGCGTGATGGAGGTGAGATATAAATAGCAGCATTTCATCAACATCTTTAATAGCTAAACCTATATGTGACATGCAAATATAACCCATTGTCGTGTTTGTTTCATAAAAGGCCAATTGGGTACCAGCTCTTCTAGAGCCTCCACAGCACACCCATATCAACTACGTGGTGACAGATTTGCAAGGGGGTCCCCGGCCACCAGCTCCCATGGAAGATAACTACAGGAGCAACAAACTGACCGTGAGTAAGTGTGTGTTATGTGCAAGTTGACATTCAAAAGAGAGTTATGCCTTCCTTGCGTTTGTTTGGTAGGGCCATCCTGATTTCACAAGCTCCACAGTTTCAGTCTGAATATGCAAATCAACAGTGATTTGCTTAGGGCATGGATCTGGTTAACAAATAGGCACATCCACAAGTAAATATCTCTAACTATAATATATAGTAAAGCCAGCCACTAGAGGACATTAGAAGGGTCGTTAATTGCGCTGAAGACATGGTGAGTTTATTTTTCAGACCATAAAGCTAGCTGTCACTTAGGTGTGGGCGGGTAATTGGTTTTTTTTTTCCATATGTGTCTTTTCTTTTGCCACCTTGTCTGTCAGGGTGGCACGTACCCTGGTCAGCTGACCACAGTGGGTATGCAGCAGCTATACGAGCTGGGAGAGAGGCTGAGGAAGAGGTACATCGAGGATAATCCATTCCTCAGCCCTACGTTCAGCTCAGCAGAGGTTTAGTAAGTGTGCCACATATTATCGTCATTGTCACTGGTTATATCACAAAGCCTTGTATTACACTTGATATGTTGTGTCAAACCTCTTCTTAGTGTGCGCTCCACAAACATTGTGAGGACCATTGAATCTGCCAAGTGTCTGGTAGCAGGCCTGTTCCAGCAAAAACAAAAAGGTAGAGCAGGATTCTATTGTATTTGTTTCATGTGGATTTCCCTCTTTATGCTGTTTGTACTTTATTTCATAAACATGATCTTTTCGTTCCACCTGAAGAATCCGTGCCGATATTAACAACAGAGGCTGAAGCTGAAATCCTGTATCCAAACTACCATGGATGCAAGTTGCTTAAAATCTTGGGAGGGTAAGCAACAATATCTGAGTATTGGCAATCTGTTTCCAATGTGTTGGGTGGAGCTCTAATATCAATAAGCTTTCTCCAGAATGACTGAGTATGCCTTTTTGCTTAAACCAAACCAAAATGTTAAGATGGGAGAGATGAATGGGGAATTTATGCTAGGTAACTATGGCGAGGAAAAGCTAAGGGGCGTGATGCCATCCCATTTATTAGAGTTGCTGGCCGAAATTGCAGATTTGACACACATATACAGTATATAACATCAAAATCCCTCTGACTGCGTGTCGTTGTTTGACGTCTTGTGGCTGCAGCCATCGCTGGGCAGAGTCCTCAACTCTACCGAAAATTTCAGCAGACCTGCTGAGCATCCAGAATGCACTGGGCATTGACACCCATAAGCGTCTCGATTTCATCCTCATCAGGGACGACATGGTTGCCCGACAGGTGAGGCAGCGATATTGCAGTTGTGTAGGCAAGGTGGCAAGTTAACAAAAGGGTCAACATGTAGCTATAAGCTAGCAAGCTGTTAGCACATTTGACAAGTCAAGGGCCATATGTTGGGTAATGGCGCAGCTGACACGGCTGTCTCTGTGCGTATTTAGACACATGGCCTGCCCTGCCCTCCAGCACTGGACACCTGGAAGAACACAGTGGAGCAGAGAGCAGTGGACATGATCTACCACATCTATGAGCCCAGCAAGAGGTTAGAGGCGGACACAGGAGACGGTCGTTTCCAGTAACCTGCAAAGGGACACTCATATCTCCATATTATGTTTCTATAACTAGTTAATAGGTTTATAATATTAACAAGATGCCCAGTACTCATGGAGTTTTTTTTTATGACCAAAGACAATGCACATGCATACCTTTTTAATTCTCCATGTGTGCATGTGACACATTTCAATCTTAGAGAGAACCTGCAGATGTGTGTGGGACCACTCCTTCACACCTTGATGGTCAACATGGAGGAGAAAGTGCAGGCCACTGCAACAGAACCCAACAGGTTCACTGACCAACATTCCTCACCAATGTAGTATTCAGTGTTTGGTACATTTCTAACAACTTGTTTCTCCCCAGGAAGCTGTTTTTGTACTCTGCACACGACACCACATTAATTCCATGTCTGATGGCTCTGGGGGTTTTTGACATGAGATGGCCACCGTATGCTGCCGATGTCACATTGGAGCTGCACCAACACCGGCAGACCAAAGAGGCATTTGTCAAAGTGTCCTACGTTGGCCAGGTAACGACAGGGATGCTTTGAAAGGACGTCATACTAATTAATTCATCCCTTGAGTTGACAAGTCTATCTGTCTGTGTAGGACCAGCTCATTCCTGGTTGTAGTGGAGTCTTCTGCCCCCTGCAGGAGTTCAAACAAGTGCTCTCAACCTACACCCTGACTTCAGACCTCTACCAGTCACTTTGCAACAGAACAGATGGTCGGTCCTGAACCCTCCATCTCCTCTCTCTCTCTCAGTACAATGCAGTGGTACACACGGCTTGCACTTTCACCGTTAACGTGTGCGGTGTCCTCAATGCCCGCACTCCAGCTGCCAATCACGTCAGCCCTCACACCTTAACAACAAAGTGCAGCGAGCCTCTGTCCTGGGCATCCTCAATTACACCTCCATTTTGGAGCATCTTTCTTGGTAGACTGTTTTCAGTTAACATTCATTTTAGTTTGCAGCGTTGTATTAGGGTCTAAGGCAAACTATAGGCTGGCCTTAACATGCTAATGAAATCAATAAAAAAAAAAGCAGAATCAGTCTAGTATTAACTTTCCATTTTGGACAGGGTATCTGTTTTTCCCATAGGCATTACCTTCTCTATTTAGGGTCTTTATGAACAGAGTGTACAAAGAATGAAATATACATTTAAGTGAAAAAAATGCATCTTTCTAATCTATAGATTTGTTTATAAAGGGAATGTATTCTGCTTTTCAGGTATTTTGCGGACCATACTGTATATGCCTGAATATATACATAACCTGAATACTAGTGTTCCCAGTAATACCTCATTGCAGGAGAGTTTCCACACTGGCATTTATGCATACGTTTACTTTTGATTGGTCAGAATAAATAATGAGTGAACCAAATGCGTCTCTTCTGAAGGCACTCTTTATGAATGTGTAAATGCAGCTTCTCCTAAATTGCTATCTTTGATAAAACATAAGCCTCTAAACCACAATCACGCCTGGTGTGCTTGTTAACCAAGTAAGTTGGCCATATAAAAACACGAACAGCACAGGGACCACGACCAACCAGACATGCATAGCCAGAAGCGCATCACACACACATGCACACACAGCCACACAAGACATGTATATACCAAAACAATATTTTATTTGTAGTCCATCACCACAGCCCTGGCAGGCTATTCTGCACGAAAGCCAATGGAGAAACACATGACAAGCTTATACAATAGAGGAAAAAGAAGTCAACTGGATGGAAAGCAGTTAAGTGTTTACAGTTCTCGTGCCTCACCCTGGACAAGCCTGCATTACTAACCTTAGGCAGATCTAACTAGTTCTAGAATACCTGGCACACCATAGCGTGGCATTCAGCCAAACCTGTCCCATTCTGCTGAACACCTTTGGGAAGGGGGGGGTGTTTATTGCTGTGGGAATGATTTTTACCCAGAGTCAGTCAACAAGAGAAAACAAAAACAGGAACAAGAAGCAGACGCACAGTACATGTCTGGGATTTAGCAGTATTATTCACACTGGCAGAAGCTGAGACCTAAGAGCTTTGGAGCACCGATTGATATCTCATCCATCATCCATTGAAATGGACCCAAGATATCTTAAGTACAACAAAGCTGTCAGGAAATTCACATAATGTTCAGAATGGTAAAATGTAGGAAAAAGACACTTTCTGCAGACAATCCATGTTTGTGCTTTTTTTTTTTTTTAATAATACTATTATCTTAATGAGGTCATAGTTTGGTCTGTTATACACTGGAGTTACAAATGAAATTAAAATGGACTAAAATTCAAATAGCCCACCAATGGTAAACAGTACAGTATTTTAGGGGGCATTCATCCCCTAATGAAAGTCGGGGAAGAGCTGAGAGGTCACTGATAGAATGCCTATACATACTGACACACATACACACACAACCATACGATCTCTGTCACACACTCACAGGTATATACTGTACAGAAACAGTCAAAAACAATGGAGCGAGAGACGAGATGGAGTTCCACTAAAGTCTTCACAAAGCACAAATTGTCTTTATTCGTCTCTTGTTCCTTACCACTTCCCGGACAATTGTTTTTTTTTTTTTACTTGAAAAAGTAGACATATATACTGTAGCATCTCCACACTGACATTGTAGTTAGGTTGATCCTTCTTTGATGTTGAAGTCATCCTTATAGTCAGATAATTAATAAAAAAAAAAAAAAACACAAGGAAGAGTTTTGCGAAACTGATGCACAACAATCCCATACATTCTGAAGTTTACGAGTCAAAAATTAAACGTTCTTGTGGCAAAAAGCAGTCCACTCTGGGCCTGTCCAAGTCCCACTTGGAATCGTTCCCCCAAAAAGGACATTACTAGGTCACTGGTTTGCTCCACATCTTTCATTTCTGTGTAGATGTGGGGGGGGGGGGGGGGGGGGGGGGGGGGGGGGGGGGGGGGGGGGGGG
>JAODUK010000014.1:3709802-3722842 GCA_027564635.1 Typhlichthys eigenmanni | reverse complement strand
ACGCGTTAGTGCAAGCACCCCCGGAAGCCATAGAGAATGCATTTGAGAGCCTGCATTTGTGAAAAAAGATTTTTACGTTGAACGTCTATGAGAGATTTAAGGGCGATTTTCAGCCATATTGAAATCGCCCAAAAAGGGGCTGGAGCCTTGGATAAAAGCGTCTGCCAAATGCCGTAAATGTAAATGTTAAGTCCCATACAAAGTCCACTTAGTGAGCTGAAGGAGCTCTCATCTTTCAGTATCAGTGCGCCAGCTTCCAACCTCATTTAGCCCTAACTAGCCTGTGTGCCCCCGAGGGGTGTCACGCAAAACCTGCAGCCCTGATCACACACAAACACATGAAATATGAGCACGTGCCCGCGCAAGCACACAGACGGTCGGGGGCCTGTCAATCACCCGCTGCCTCCAATCACACACACACACTAACGAGACGCTAATTAGGGAGCTTGCTGACACGGCTGTTGCGAGGAACGCGTATTCACAAACGCACACCAACAGATAGGAGCAAGAGCGGAGCAGATACACACACGCCAACGCAACACAGAGGAATCAGAGATTTCACTCCCTCTCTACCTCCATTAATGCAGCTGAGCTGTCTATCATGGCACACGGCAACGCACGCAAGGTAATGGGAAAACAGTATAATGAGGCCCTAAAAATGAGTACTTTGCCTGTGATATAAATACGGGTTTCCACATGAAAAGGGGGCAGAAAATAGTTCAATTCAATTAGGCTTGGGTTTTCCAACACGGGTGGCAGTTGAGCTGAGCATTTCATCTTTTGCTTACGTAACAGCCGTGGTAGTCTGAGCGGGGTGCGCTCAACAGAAGACCCTTCCTGGCTACGTCACCCAGATGCCTTCCAAAAAGGGGGTCTTACGAGGAGATGGGTAATGGCAAACCAATGGAGCGTCAAACAATGTTGTTGTTTTGTTATTAAAGAGTCAGGAAGTAGGGAACTCTGACCTGAACACACAGCAACTGTAATTTATTAGAAGAAACCCCAAACACACACACACACACCTCTCCTTCCTTCTCTCAGCCCTGCTAGCTGTAAAGGGCCTGCTGATGTTTCAGACTTATTTATGCAAATCCCATTTTGCAGCTCAGGCACAACAGAGTATTGCTCCCGCTCTCTCTCTCTCCCCCCCTCGCTCACTCTCCGTCTGTTCGGCCTCCATCTCAAGAAAATTCTTTAACCCGCTATTTGTTTAGGGCAATATCCGAAACGCTATTGTCCGCCGCTCCGCAGCGATACTGCAACACAATGCTCAAGGCACACAGCTGGCTGTGTGACACCACACGGTCTGCAGAACACGCCAGAGGACTCTCACTTCACACAAGTACACAATAAGTACACAAATTACATGATGCACTTACTTACCCCCCCCCCCCCCCCCCGACCCCCTGCCCCCGCACAAATTTAGCCTTTAGATTTTATTACAAACACAAATCAACACATCAAATACAAGATAGTCTAGTAAAAATCTAATTATTTCATCCATATTGAGCATTTTCTTAGAGATTCTTCTTAAATTGATCAAATCCATGTCGGCCAAACCCTGACTTTGTGACGTTTTTAACTCTGAAAATTATCCAATATGGAGGCATGGGCAATGTGGGGTTAAGTGAAATTGAGTTGCTTGTGTCTCCAACACACACACACAAAACACACACACACACACACACACACAGGGAACACCGGTTATCTTGCTACAACCAGTTCCTTCCACATACCAGTTGTCAGTCGAGCTTTGTGGAGCCTTAACACGAGAGAGAGACAGCAGAATGTGCTGCCGGTCCTGCTTACATCCTACAAACATGGCCGCCTCACGAAAAACAATGGACTGAAACCGGTCCCATACTGGCCTCGCGCAAGGAGACGCCTGTTCCACAGCGAGGAGGAATCTGACCGCCGACACTCTGGCTGGGGAGTGGCGTCGAGGCGCACCTGCGTGCTCACCTGTTCAGGACACTTCCTGTATTGCGCCATGCCCCGCCTGTCACGCAGAGCTAAAGATAGAGCTGGGACGCCATACAGGGAGGTGCCTGACATGTGGATGTGGACTGTGGCGAGAACAAGCGTGCTCTCTCTCTCTCTCTCTCCCTCTCTCTCTCTCTCTCACACACACACACACACACACACACACACACACACACACACACCAAGCATGACTGGTGCTCTTGTTTCTCTTCGTGCCAGCCAGGTCAAATATTTACAGTGAGATTTTCAAAACCGTTCTGCATTCTCCAAACTCTTAGCGGCTCCCAGCGTTAACGCAGGCACTAATTTGGTTGACTGTTCGGACTCTGGCCAACAGGTTTACACGAGCCCTGGCCTTCATTTCATTCCTTACATTTTTTTTTTAATGTCAAAAAAATAGTTACATTTAAAAAGCTAACCTATTCCATACATCCTTTTAGGTTTCGGTCCGCCGACACAATCAAGCACCCGCCCACCCCTAGCCAGACGCGTGCCCAACCCGGCGCTCCTCCTCTGCGCGGCAGACGACACCCTTCCATCCCAGCGGAGGCGATGTTTGTGATGTGGCGGCGACGCATCATCAGCGCTCCGGCACCGTGATGGAAGTGGCACGGGAAGCAGGAAAGGGGAGGAGAAGCGTGCGCTAGCAATATGACCCGTTAGAGAGAGCAGGACGCGCACACACACACACACACACACACACACACACACAGTGCTGGTGTCTCGACGCACATGCGCACGCACGCTCACACAGCTGAGTCACTAGTGACACATCTGCTGGTGTAGCCTGGGCACGGTGCCATGCATGGAGGCCAACCCTTGGCAGCAAGACTGGCACTCAGCACTCTGATCTGTGTCTGACACACACACACACACACACACACACACACACACTTCAGCCCCAAGAACCTCCACCTCCCTCGGTCTGGGCTCAATCTGTGCCGCCTCGAGTGGGCGTGTCTCACATACACAGATTCACTTGTCTAATCTATTTGGTACCAAGACGCTCATCAGAGAGGCAACGCACCCATTATATCCCTGTCTAGCGCACACACAACACACCACACACACATTTTCTAGTCATCAACCAGCAGCCTGTAAATATTCAGAAGTGTGCTCCTCTCCGCACAGCCCTCTCTTCCTTTCCTCTCGAATGTGCCCTCTCATCTGTGATTCCCCACCTTTTCCGTCCCTACAAGCGCTCCCACACTCTGGCCACATTCCTCCCTCACTCACGCTGCGAGGACTCTCCGTGCCCAAGAGAATTGTGGGAAAACCCCAACGGCTGCCGGGCCCCCGTCACAGACTGTTAACGGCAGCGAGGCAAAGTGGAAAGGATGGTCACGCCGCTCTCCGGTCGAGGCGAGGGGCTTCTTCGACATTTCACACACTTGCCACAAGTATACAGATGACGCAACACCCCTGGTCCGAGCATTTAGCACATCAGAAAAACCATGACACGGTCCAATTTGAAGAGAGAACAGCAAATGTCAGCATTTACAGCCACAGTCAATAGGAGCGATGCCGCAAAATCCCTTTGAGCCGCAGGCCATTACATTCACAATTCTGAAACACACTGTAGTACGCAACAGCAGTGCATTTGGCGTGAGCTGCAAGGAGAAGTCCATGCACATGCAGAAAATACATTTCTCAATTTAAGGTAGTTATTTCATTTGCAGCAGGGAAAAAAGGAATGTGTTAACCTGGGCCAGCTGCCACAGAGGAGCATGGCGAAGGCCACTCCACGAGGCAGAGACATCTCTAATTACCAGGTACACTGACAAGGGAGTAGTCTAAAAACAATCTTCCAAAAAACACTCACACGATCGTTCCGGTGCGTGCACATACACCAAAGCACACATATGCACCCACGTGCACGTGTGTACATACACCCCGTCTCACGCGAACCCTCTCCTCTCGTTTATTGTGGACCAAAATTAGCGTGCCGGAGAGAACATGAGCCACAGTCTGTCCCTGAATTACCCCAGTTTATACTGGTGTGTCATTCCCATGGAATTTTAAACACACTGGCAGAGAAGTGCCCAATTAAATATACAGACACAAGGAGAGACACACTCACACAGGCATATACGGGTGGAAACAGACGTACGAAGAGCGGCGCTCAAATCTGGCCACTTAATGGCCGAGCACTGCTGCACTAGCGAGTTTCACTGAACTACACGTTGCCCCTGTTTTTGTGAGTGAGGGAGGAATTGTTGTTTGTTTGTTTGTTTGTCTCTCTCCATGCCAGTGTTAACACTCTTCAGAAGCAGCTTTTGAGGATATGGTACAAGGTTAAACAGTTTGTTTGTCTAACGTAACACAGGATATCTTCAAATCTGAAGCTACTCGTCAAACACCCATAAATGCATTTAATTCAGGATAACAAAGCAAACAACCTTTTATTGTTTTTATATAAGCACAAATACTAGCTAAACTACAAATATTTTGTAAAAGATATCAAAAATAAATTAAAATGATCTTGCAGATTTAAAACACCCTCACAAGATTTACAAGATGCACCGCATACAAAAATACTTAGAAAATACCATTGAATCTAGGTGTTTGCTATAAGGCATGTCCGGTGAGAGGAAGCACAGTTGATAATCAACTATTTGGTGCATTTTAGTTGTAGTGAAGTTACCAGAACGACAGGAGAAATGGCACGTCAAGTTGTGCTTGCAGAGTAGAGCTACTATGTTGCTGTATACTGGGAGAGTAAAATGTACACCTCTATCCTTTTAACCACCTTTAAGAACTGCTGTTTGAACACTATACCATGGCACGGAAATTAGACGTTCTCTTTGTTCTGTGTCTTATCTTGCCATGTCAGGTAAGATCATTATAATCTCCCCATTGGTAACCACTCTCAAAGCATTCAGCGACAAGCCAACAAGACTCTGAGGCTATGTCATCATTCTAAGACCGGTTACAATATAATGACCCGTCAATGAAACCTCACAGCGAATCTCACACGGAAGGTCCAAGACGTAGTTTTGGACTTATACAAGCTGCTTTGATACTTTATGTTTCCACAACAAGGTAAATAACAGGTAAAAACAATATGCTATTCTTCACAATGGTGTACAATATATATTCTCTCTAAAACACGTTTTGTCACCAAAGAATGGCTACCAAAGAATTTCTGCTAAGAACCAAAACCTACATAACATCGCTTATCGACCACAACAAGAAGACTCAATAGCCTTAAGATGCTGTGTCATTTCCTCTCTCACACTCCACAGCCAGTAAAAGATCACTTGCCTGAAATCCTTATCCACCGAAAGCTATTGAGGTGTGACATTAATGCAGCCATCTTGAATAGAAACCAAGCTTTGTGAGTTGACTTACATGCAAGGTGTGATTATTATAAATTCACATGATTATGGCCCTGGACATTTCTTTATATAAACCAGTTGGCTAAAAATAGCCAATGTTGTGTAGAGTTGCCAAGAACCACAATGGGTTTACATTGACACTTGTCACTAAATACAACTTTATTATTACATTTAATGAAAGAATATGGAACATGTGGAGTGTTCCGGGTAAAGAAAAGAAAAAAAGTATTTATTTAATTTGGATACATTCGTTTTTTAAAGAAACAATTCTCCATTCTTGCTTATGCTTATCTGTCTGTCTGTTTATACTTCTGCTACCGCAGTGCGCCACAAGTTCAATTCTGAGAAATAATCGTTTTACAGTTTAAACAAAGATAGTCCGAGCTCGTATTGTTGCCACAAAGAGCCGCGCAACACTATACAAGCTAAGCTTGGAGTCTATATGATAACTGAGAATAACATCAGCCTGTTTGTGGAGCTTTGAGCATTGCTTCAAGTGGCTGGGGAAGGGGGTCACCGCGGCCCCTGCGCTCCACGGAAAACAGCTCTGCCGGAGAGAACCCACCTTCAGCAGGCAGGAGCAGTCCGACTCAGCCGTAACTGTCGATCACGGCAGAGCTGCGTGAAAGCGAGTGACAGGTACATTCTAAATCAACCAGACACATCCCAGAGGATCCTGCATGTACACAAACCCACCCACATGCTCACATAGAAAACCTCCCACAACAAGACAGGCAGCCCTAAAGAGTACAAAGGGAGGGAAATAAAACCGTTGGATGTGCATTCTTCAACCAAAAAAACAACATGTCCACTTCTCCAGGTAAGCTTTGGCAGCATGACGCTCAGTCAGAGAGGCACCATTCAGGCGCCTGGCCGTTCATGTAAATAACATTAAACCAAAACATTACTTAGCAATACATTTGTCAAAGAAACATTTCTGATCCCAAGTTCTAACTCCGATTGCAGCAGTGTATTGCATTATGCATACCATGATTATATGTCGACTCAAAAACTCCCCATTACTGGTGAATCCCATATTCAAAATCTACACTTGCATATAAAGTAACTTCCAGTTGGACTTGAATTGTCAATCGTTTACAGTACATTTTAGAAACCCATAGATTTAAGGGAAGGGAGTATGTCAAAGTAAAAAAAAAAGAAACTGTGCTATGCTGTCCCAAGAACAACAAGCCAATCGATGACAAACGAAGACCATAATATTCGTCCACATTTGGACAACTTTTCAGTGAACCGTTTGGTTCTCTCTCATTACACAAACGCAAAGTCATGCAGCATTTTAATTGCTTCATCTGACCGGACTGTTTAAGAGCATGGCAGTACGTGGAAATGTGAAGCATTCCCTCTGTAAATATCATTCAACGTTTGGGACCATATCAGTTCGCAACAGGAGATACAAACACATACATGGCCTAGTCATGGATCAAACATGTTTCTGTCATTTAAAAGACATGCACACGGCTAGCGAGGGAGCCCTGTGTCCTCTACCACCCAGGCAGAGGCACGCCGACCCCTCCAGCTCATCCCACCATGTCACACAACACAACGCAAGCCTTGTGATTTTTAATTAGAAAACCTCTGAAGCAAGCTAATGTGAGGGAACGAGATAGCCACTGCACACACATAGGAGAAAATAAATCTGTTGCATCAATATCTCCGTCCTTCACCCTGCTGTGGTTTTTGGTTAACACTCCTTGGATTAGATAACGAATAAACAAACAGTACGGATAGCATTCTCAGGCAGAGCACCCTGACCCATGCAGAGTCTCCAGTGTACCGATCAGCGAATCAGCCCAGACATAGCGCCGCTAGTCCAAAAGCAACGCAGCCAAACTGCTCCCATAAGCATCGATAGTAGTTGTATTATGGGGCACAGTGAATACAACGCCAGCTCGCTCGCTCTTGTAAGACTGCAGCTATCAACGTGGGCACCACAAAGATATATGTCAAGGATACAGAGCATAGATATTCAGCACTACCAATGATACACTGGCTGCCTTAACATTGAACTGTGTTAACATTATCAGGTTATGGCACCGGTTAGTCTTTCAAGCGAGAACGGACGCGCTTGCCACCACACTGAATAAAAGGTAGCAGACATTATCTTGAGATTTAATACAGAAACATAACACAGCACCTGTTAAATAAAAGAAAACGCAGGCCGTAACAGTGACAGAGTAGCATAAATACAGGGAACAGCTCAGATACCGGAGCACCCAACCAGAAAGCTAGGAAGTGCTGGTAAAGCATACAAGTCTCACTCTTAGAATTTTACCCTTACCCTGCGTGCATAGGATAGACGTTAATGCTCAATTGTAATTACTTTAGCTTCTTCCTTTGCCTCTTTGCATATCTGAGGTGACACTTGAGGACAAGTGCGAGAATGAATTCTCAAAAGGGATGGGAGCAAAAAAGAAAAAGAGAAGAGAAAGGTTCTGCCGGAGATGCAGAGAGACAGAAAGAGCTGGGTTACCTCAGAAGCCCCCTGCCCTTTCAGCAGGGCCTCATATGGGGAACCAGGCCTCGGGTCCCCTGGGTACTGATGTCTGCTTTCCACTTGACTCCTCCCAGTCCAGTCAGCCACAGAGGCTGTGTGCACAGAACCTGCCCAACTCACGACACCCTACAGCCACAAGTCATTCACACCTGGAAGAGAGGGAGAGATCGTGGTTCAACCGCTGACACAAACAAGGACAAGGCACGAAAAAGCACTTACTGGCTCATGTTGAAGAAGACCGCATGTGGCAAACACACACGTCTATTTACCCTGGTGCAAAGTTTAGATCCATAGGTGTTACAGTAACATTCTTTACCCAGACTCTGATTTCTGTCACAGATAAACATGTGTATACATCAGGGAACATGAGACAGGGCATAATATAATACCACAGGGTTTCTTCTTCCCTTGAACCTCATTGAAAATCTTCCAAATATCTGCAGGCACGAATGTGAAATGTCTGTAGTTTCAGACCATAACAATGCACAGTTCAAAGAGATATAGGCCTACCTACATGGACTGTAATGGTTGAAAAGAGAAACTTGTGATAACGTTGTGTTAAATGCTCATAACACAAAATTGCATAGCCCCTGACCGATAAAGCTAATATTGCAATTGCTCCTATTGTGCTTGTACCTGAAAATGAAAAAGGGAAAGACAGTGCCTAGATTAACATATTACACAATCATTCAAGTTAATCTCAAATCTTGTTAGACATGTGGTCAAGAAATACAAACAACGCGTATTGACCCAGACTAAGATAACTAAAATGTGAGATGTCTGTAGAGCAACATTGAAACGTGAAATGCATTTCAACATGTAAGCCTAACATTCATTTAACTTTGGTGACAAAACCTCAGCTTCATATGTCTAATCTTTATAAGGCTTTGTTAAGTAAACTAAGCATAAAGCTTACGTTTTACGCGAACCTAGAGAAGAAAGTACAAAAAATATGTCCATACCCATTAAAAAGATATCTTCTGCAGATAAACAACAACAACAACTAGAGAATAAACCCCCCCCCCTGAAATCTCAGCGCCTCACTGGACAACGCTTGGCGGACAAAGTATTCCATGGCGCTTCAAACTCCAGGAACTTTTTTTTTTCCTAAAAGAAGTTGTTCCTGTTTCGCCAGAGCTGGGGGGAAGGGAGGACTTGAGCGCTTGCATTCATGGAGCCTCGGCCAGCGCAAACAAAGTCTTCCCCGAGAGGGAGGCACTCGCGGCGGCTGAGACCAAGAACAACGACGTTAGCCCAGTGCAGGCAGACGCATAGAAATCAACAAAATACATTTGATGCGTTGTGAAATAAAATCGCCCCTCCCACAGATAATGTAAAATATCAAGTTATGTTGGCATCAGTAACAATGTAACAATTAAATCGCCACCGAATTGCTCGGTAGATGATAGGCTGGCCGACACAATCAGCAGCCGAGGCCTATAATCTGCTGCGCGTAAATCATATTAAATGCGTTTCTAGTAAAATAAATACAATACCAATGGCCCAGTAATCTTGAAGAATGTAGTACATGCATGCTGCATTGTATCCTTTTTTCATTTTCACGAAGCTCGGGCAGTCCTCTGGTATAATAGGGTAAAAAACAATAATTATCCGAGGGCGCTATACCATTCCGAAAACATTCTGTATAATAATCCAGTTATACCACGAAAAAAAACGCCATTATTATGAAACGAGCTCGCTGTCTGCCAGGCCAGACACGGTGGGTTTGTAGCCAGCCTTCGGGGACAGAGGCAGAGAAGAACGGAGACCGGAGTGAGATGTCCCCGGGAGAAGGACCCGCGTGTAGCGCTGCCAGGAGGCGAGCTGTGGCGGCGACACTTTCTCCCAAAAAACTTACCTGAAATGTTGTTTAATGTCCCCTTTTTCCGAATGACCGAAGACATATATCGTGCAAATATCAAATCATAACATTACCACGGTAACATTATAAAATAGAAATGTGTCTCCCCCCATTCACCCGAGCTTCTAGTGGTCCTACTCAATTACGTCCAGTCAAGATTTCCTGTCGTCTCCCCCACCCGTTACAGCGTGTTGGTTTAGCCCGAATTCTAAGTAGCAATTCTAGGTCAGGTCTGCGTGCCACTAAGAATGTTACTGTCGGACAGGAGAAAGGCACATCTCTCCCATAAGATGCATATTTCAAATGTAGTCTGACATTAAAAAAGATATAATGTTAACATTGTGATAACATCCATTGTACATATTTAACAACTATGCCATTACGTGATTCACCTGTATTGTATAGACTATGTTATGCAGGCGCACGCACTCACGCAGACACAGGTAGGCTATTTTACAAATGTATATCTTATTTTACAAGTTTATTTCTTGGACTAAAATATACCCTAGCTAGTAACACCCGAAGATTAGAGATTGATGCATACTTTATGAATGAAACTACATTAAAAACACTCGCATGCAAGCAGGTAGCTCATTGTAAGCACTTAAACACCAATTCATTCAATCCCCAATTGTAGTGATTATACATTTGGGTTAGATTTGAACTGTATCCTGATTAAATATTGAGAAGGAGCGCTCTCGTCTCACACTGTGTTCTTAATGTTTCACTCTTCCTCTGAGGCTCTTGACAGTCACTCTCTCTGATAGTGGAGATGGGGAGGGTTGTGTGTGCGTGTGTGTGTGCGTGTGTGTGTGTGCATGTGCTTGCGTGCGAGCATGTGTGTGTGTTTGTGTGTGTGTGTGCATTTCTAATTCAACATTATCTTTTCAACTATTATCTACTTAGATTTCAACTGTATGTGTATATGTAATAGTTGGACATCAGTTTATAAGCGCGCACACACACACACACACATGCATTTGTCGTACACATGGAGGCAGTGCATAATGTGGCGTGTAATAGGCAATGTAGTAGTTGGAAACTCTTCCCTTCTTTCCATCCTTGCTCTAGTGCTGCATTGAGATGGTTTGTTGCGCCTTTTATGACCCCAAGCATAACGTCATGCTGTATGTCGTGAACACAAAATCAGTGGATGAGAGATGCATATTTGGGACTTTTGACAAGCAGACTTGGTTACCTTGGCTCGGACATGTTTGTGCATGCTAGCAGAGATCAGTGACAGACCGCAACGTTCTCTTTCTCTCTTTTTTTACATGAGTGTGTGTGCATTTGTGTGTGTGTGTGTGTTTTTGCGCGCACGTGTGCGTGTGTGCGCGTGTGTGTGCATGTGTTCGTGTGTGTGTTTGCGTGCGTGTGTGTGTGTGTGTTTGCATGTGTGTGCATGTGTGTGTGTGTGTGTGTGTGTGTGTGTGTGTGTGTGTGTGTGTGCGTGCGAGCTAAAGCCCACTGGAGGAGTAACAGTAGACTGGCAGTATTCCCAGACAGGGTTGCATTAGACATGCACTCCAGCAAAGCTCTTCAGGTCGATGTTCTGACTGTAGTATGATGAGTTGAGAATACACTGAAAACACAAAGCAATCCCGAGTTTGACCTACATGAGACGTGCAGGCACTTGGAACACATTTAATGTTAACATATTATGAACATTTGTATGGTTTGTTGATGTATTCTGTGCAGTATGATATACAGTAGATGCGTATGTGCATACACGTGCACGCGTTGGTGTGTGTGTGTGTGCATGTGTGTGTACACGTCCATCTGCCTGTCTGACTGGATCCGTGTGTCCACTTGTGTGTCAGTGCGCTTGTTTAAGCCGGACACCAACATTGACAGCTCGCTTATCATATTACCATCTGCATTATTTAAAGCTTCGATAAACATTCTTATGCCAGAAACACAGATGGTGTGTGTGTGTGTGTGTGTGTGTGTGTGTGTGTGTGCGTGTGTGTGCGCGTGTGTGTTTGTGAAGGATAGACATACAGTATATAAGGTGGAGTGTGAGGCTGGACAACAGATCAATATCTAGTATATTGGAAATATATGGTAAATGGGAAATATACAGACATCTATCTGTGAATACATTTATTAAAACACATAAAACTTAAATGAAACGGAGTAGAGGTGAATATAATTGAAAATAACAAATGTCGATTCTGAATCTGTATTAGTATCTGAGAATAGAATATGTGTTAAATTATTTCACCTTATGCTTGTCATTAAATGATAGGTATACAATATATTGTCACTAAACTGGTATGTGTGTGTGTGTGGTAAGGGTTGTGAGGTGCGGGAGTGTAAATCCAAGGAAGGGGAGTTGTCCTAAATTCCCCTATTGGCCTACAGTAGCACAGGCCAGATTGGGTTTGTAGGGAGCGCAGGGCAGTTCATTCACAGGTTCTGTGGCCCTCCTGGGTTATCTAAATGCTGAGACAGTGAGCTCAGCCGTGCAGCGATGAGGTCACTTGCCCGAGCTGCAGCCTGGCCAATCATCACTCAGCCTATTATCTCGGTATGTAGTGTTGCCATGAGTAACAGAGACAAGCGCCGGCTTGTGGATCCTTAATAATGGCTGATGGACTGGGCACTGCTACCCTAGTCTTTTCTATTATATTCTAGTGTGTTCTGTTCCACTGTGTCTGCTCAAGAGCCCGTGGCCCTGACAATACCCCGACTAGTCATAACTAGTTGGGGTATTGTTAATTCCCTGCTATTGGAGCTCAACTTTGGCTGATGATGGAAAGTGAGAAAAATACGGCTGCAATTATTGCCGTTGCAACATCATCTCTCTCCATGTTCTTCATTCAGCCTTATTCTCCTAGTGACACACACACACACACACACACATTATAACACCCTCCCAGAGTCTGCCTTGTTTACAGTACCCTGCAGCAGTGTTTTGTGCCTCTTCCCGACGGCAAGTGAGCGTAAACACACTGGAGGACTGAAACAATGTTAATTAACGGATCATTAAGGAGTCGGAGAAGGCCCCTGAGATCTACGACGTCGCCACCCACCTGTGTTCCACTATTCCACTAACTGGACTGTTAATGACTAATCAGGTGCAAGAGTGATTGGATCACCTCCTAATAAGCAGGATTTATGAATGCACGAGGCTGGGGATGGAACCGAGCTCAGCTCTCCCGGCAAAGCCGGAGACGTTTGACGAGGGCTGAGCCGCGCACATTATACTGCCTGTAGTTCTACCTTCGAAACGCCGCCGCCCAATCGGACGAAGCCTCAAACACGTCTGACTCATTGAGTGTGTTTTCATTCTGATTCTCATTTGTTTTTCGCCTCTGTTACTCCCCCCCCCCCCCCCCCC
>JAODUK010000014.1:3673799-3699220 GCA_027564635.1 Typhlichthys eigenmanni | reverse complement strand
CTAAGGAACCAAAACCTTGGGGCCCCAAACCACTCCTCCATCCCCCTGCCTCCAGTCAGAAGACAGAACACTGAAGGTAATGTAGAAATGAGCCGCGGACTGAGTCACTCAATACCACAGTGATACCGTCCCCCAAGCCCCTGATTCTGATTTTTAATGTATTCAATTAAAATTCAACACATTTAAATAAACAGTATATTCTTGTAAATTGAATATGATTTCCTATCATTTTAAAATACAGAAGAAGAACAGTAGAATTATTTGGGATAACCGTAGAAATAATTTCCTTTTTGCAGTGAAGATGGCCTCTATTTTGGCAGTCAAGGAGTAGTGCTTGAAAACAAAATGCTTTGTTTTCATGATAGTAGATGTTTCACCATATTGCCGTGCTAGGCAATACATTTTTTGTTGAGACACATTGCTATTATGCTTTCAATACCTATAATAGGTTATTATCTGTTGTTCTACTGGAACAATATATTGTGTTTAAAAAAAAAACAATCTTAATATTCGCCAACCACAATCTAAACAATGGTTACGAGACCTCCCTGCTGAACAAAGGTGTGTATAGTGACAGCTTGTATGTGTGAGTCATGTTACAGTATAAGAAAACACATATTAAACCTAATTAAATAGTAACTACTGTGTGGTCTGGCTGGACTTTGAAGCATGCTAACTTTTCCCATCCTGAGATTTAGTATCTCCAATAAAAGAAGTATATTAATAATGAATAAGAGAAGTACTGTACTGTACTGTATACAATATGTTTTCTTGAGGCATTTGTTTCTGAAACCTTTTTATCTTTGTGCCTTTGATATTAGCGAGACAGGGTGTCGAACTTGTCCTGATTCCTCAGATTACCGAGCAGCAGAGCACAGCGTTCCTTTTCATTATGGAGGCACACTATCTTTTGTTTTCAGAAAATGGTTTGAAAATCTTCACATACACTTTCATTAGATTGATTTAAGCAGTCCTTTCATGCTTTTAGTTCAACATGGGGAGAAATATGACAGACATTTAAAGTCAATTAAAACATCTCCGTTTGACAGAAACACAATATGGATACCAGATACATATCTTTCATTTACATAGACTTTCATCCTGTCACTGTCACTCAGCGCTTGGTCTTACAATTGTTTAAAACAACTAGCACCATATGATGCTGTTTTCCATAGATAAGCTCTCTGGAAGTTTAATACTCTTGCCTGCGTAAAAACTGTATGGCTTTGGCTGAATTGTCACAAAAGTTTATGTTTTCCATTTGCTCAAAGTTTTAAAATACCCTTGTTTTCATTTGTAATTTGCTTTGTAGTGAAAAATGTGCATTCCCCTTTTAACAACTGAAAACATATCCTTTCAGTGCCCTGTAAAGACAGTCTCATAGAAACCACTTTGGAAATCACTCTGTTTTTGTTTTCTGTTGTAATGCAGTGGAAATACAACAGCTCTGTTGCTGGGGTTTAGAGCTTTGTCAGTCCTTTATTCAAACAAGCTGCCTGTCAAAGAGCCATGCCTAAAATGTCTGTGCACTTGCAGATCCTGACACAGTTCTCATGCAGCAAAATAGAAAACATACACAGCCTATACCGCCTCCTTCATACAGCCTAATGGGGAGATTAAAGCAAAAGCCAAACAAAGCTCAATTTCTTCAATTCTGAGTTGGTCCTATCGACCACTAACTAACTCACTCGACTATGACATCAGATCATGTTATCACTGATCTTTTTCTCCTCTCCATATTCTCCTTTCCCATCTCCTCATTACACACAGTTCATGCCTTTACGTCCCTGCACTAAATTAATAAGACCTGACAACTGTACAACTGCCAGCATAGCACATTTGGCCCGAGCTCAGCTGTTTTTACACCGAAGAATAGAACAGTAACGTTATTTGCCTGGAGTGGATAAGGGCACCATCACCTTTGCTCGACTCTAATGTTTAACAGGCCCAGCTGATAATAGCTGGAAAAAATGTGTTGGCACCACATCTCTGAGTAGTTGTAGCCAATATGATGCATGCATGTAGGGCTGCCATGCCTTCACACCAATACGATGGCATGGCCTCATGACACAGCCACAGGGCTCCCTGTCAACCCTTCTCCAACAGTATGTTCTAAGCAATTTACACAAACATTTCCAGAATCCATACAAAAGGCTGCCAGCTTCCAAAATCTGTCTTTCAACTTTGGCTAGTTAATTCTAGATAAACATTTAGGGACATGTAAAATTAATGAGTACTTATAATTGGGGGACATTAATAAAGTACACAAATATGTTATTAAAATGTTTGATTATTTGAATCTACAGCCAAAATAGTACAAATAACCCACAGTTATATTGAGATCCTCAGTGAAAGACACTCTCCTAATCACAGATGGAAATTTGAGAAGCATTTTATACATATATAATCTAGTGAGATGAATTAAAGTGACACGGCACTGTCTTGGCCTGTCTCAAAAATAATTGGTGTAATTATGAAACCTGCTAAACAAGATGCACAAAGAACTGTCTAGCTCTCTTGGGGTTTAGCATTTTGGAGTGTAGATATCTCCAGATGCTCTCCACATGTCTGGCACTTCCACTGACACCTCTTCCAACATGCCAGGGTAGATGTGCTCAGGGCCGCGGTCCTATATAGTCAATTTGAGAGTGTATGTAGAGTAGGATGTTTGTCGCTTCAAGAAATGCTTTAGCCAGTGTTCAGGTTTGTTACTGTCTAACTTTGCATAGGTGAATGGAAAAAGCAGTGTTTAAAATGTGCACTGCTGGCATTTAAGCCCATGGACTGAGGCGGAGCGGTAAGTGAAGTGTATCTTTATGTCGGTGCGTTATGATATGTTTGTTTGTGTCAGTTCTGCAGGGATGGTAGCCTGTCAGCTCAGTTGCTCAGATCTCCAGTGAAAGCATGAATCATCTTTACAAGGGCAACAGATTGAAACCGTGATTAGCCAGAATGAATAGCCATGTAGTGTGATGCACAGTAATCCTCCTGTTTCTTAATTTTCTCCACGGCCAGGCAGTAGACATACTGTAGCGACATTGTAAATGTGCGACGCACGCATGCTTGTATGTCTTCACGAGCGTGTTTGTGTGTGTCTTCCTGCGTGAATGCATGTGCGCGTGGTTACACTCTCTCCACCCGCGGCGGGCCTCTCACGGCCAGATGGATGCTCTCAGCCAGCTTTCGAGGAGGTGACAGCTGACTTGGCCTGGTCTCCCCCGACTCGGGCTCTGGATCCTGTCCTCTGACAGCCCCTGACAACCCCATGACGGGTGACACATCCATCCACCACCACCCATGAGCCAACATCACGAAAAAGAAAAAGCTGGAGAAATGTATGATGTCACATGGCGGCCATTAAAGACACAGCCATGACACAAGGCACAACCTATAGAGATAATTCCTGCACCTAAAGTGTTCTAGGAAGCAGACACTCAGCTGGCTGATGCTTGATAAATTAGCCTTTTGACCAACAGTCAGTCTGTGTCATATTTGTGGCTACAGTGGAAAGAGAACAACAGCTGCTCCACAACGACTGGCCTTAATGGAAAAGACTGTTTCACAGTTCTGCAGGATACAGCAAAGACCTCCAGAATGGGCATTTCAGCCGTGTTTATCTTGTAAAGTTAAGTGACACACAGCCTAAATGCCTCTCACCAAACTCTGATGATTCAGCATGAACCAGCGCTTAATCCCGTCTAACAACCTCCTTTACTTCCCCCACCTACACTTTTCACTCCTAAGTGCCTTCAACATTACAGTCCAGTCGTCATGGAGGCTGTGGGGGCTGGAGGTGCAGTATCCCGGGGCGACGGGGACTGGTACAGGGTACATTATACTGTACATGTGTGTGTGAGTCATTATTGTGGGGATGCGTGACGCCATATTAGACTGCAGGTTTGCGCAGGGCAGCAGAGTCAAGCCATGCTTGAGCCGGGCTCGGCTGGGTGCCGGGTTAATGAGACAGCTCTGCGGGGATGGGGAGAACACACACACAGCCACTCAGGAGACGTCTGCCGGCGTCCAGTTAGGTAATTCCCTTAAATGAAAAGCAGACTTGTTGCGTGGAGGTGGGCTGGCGGTGAGGATGGTGACAGGGTTCTGTTTTTGCACACCTCCTCCTTAAGTATAGAGGCAAGAGCACCTCTGCTTAAATGACTTGTAATACCAACAGGCCTTTGATTTGGCGTTTATCACCCCCCGACAAACCAAGGACATTGTGAGCGATGGAGGGACTGCATCTGGGAGACATTAGGCTGCACTGGGAACGCTTACTTAGGCCTCATTAGCTCACCTGCTGCTTTACGTAAGGGCCATTAGGGCAGATCTGCATAATACGCGAGGAACCATGGGTTCACACATCACCCATGAGAGAGAGAAACCATACGGTGTCCCTCAGAACACCCCGCCCCATGAAATCCACGCTCGCCTTAGCCGGGCTAGCACGCCGGCCCAAGCTGTGAAGCATGCGGCTAATAGGCTCTCCAGATGTTCTCCCGTGTATTTCATTGAATCCAACACCTCTTGAAGCCACTGTCCGGCCGTAAATCACCGGCTGTCGGCCGCGCGAGGAGAACGCCGGGATGTGGCCGGACATAAGTCACATGCTCATCTCATGAGCTCACTGCGAGAATCTCCTGGACGCAAGCAAAACAATTATCTGTTACCTTAACCGCCAAGGCGACGGGGTCTCTTAAAGGGGTTTCAGTATCCCCTTTATAAGCTCCGAAACCACAGGGACGGCAGAACTTTATAAGAGCTATTTGGTTTTATGTGGTATTCTTGGATGACAGTGGACCACAAGTTACTGGCCAGTGTTAGCTCCAGTTCACGGCTCTGTTTGGCTCGGCAGCCGAGCTTCAGTTCCAAATGTCTATTATAGGTTGAGTTAAACAGATGACTGATAAAATGTTGTGACTTCACCCTCACAACCTAAAGCTAAGTTAATTATTGACGAATACAGTTTGTCAGAGTACTAGCTACAGTATATGCTATTTACCATATTGGAGAAATAATTGTTCAAATATTCATATTAGTTTATGCTAATAAGCATTATACATTTTTTAGTAAATTCTAATGTTTGTTATGCAAAAGGCGTCTGTAGTGTTGGGCTTAAGATTTAATGTCAACTTTAAGGTGTTATTATCTAGGCATATCTCAAACATTCTACTGTGAAATCGTACCAAGTCATGATGGTATTTCATCATGTTCGTTTCCAAATGCCTATGTTGCTGTGTCCTTTGGGAAATCATGGCATACTAAATCTTTCCCCTTCCTAAAAGGAGTGTCCACTCAGTCCTACATTTTCAGCTTTCAGCTTTTAAAAATGGCCACCAGTGGGTCTGATTACTTTTAATGTGTAATCCTTCTGTGCTTTGGCTCAAGGGGAGGAAATGAGAAGATTCATAATCTGTACCTATACAGGCAAGATGAACTGGCTTGTGACGAGAATGTGCAATCGTGTGTCAGGTCACAGTAACATTTTAAAAATCTTTTTTTTTAATGCTTTTTATTTGACTTAGAAATGTCTGTGCTCTGAAAGGTTCAATACAATTCAAATATATGTATACTGCAGCCTACACACATATTTTTATTTTATTATTAACACCACCGTGTACCAATACTGTGAATCATGAAAATAAGGATGAAAAAGTGTATGATCTGTTACTGACACTGTTCGACATTTCCTGCATTCTCCTCAATGCTGCATGTGGTGCTGTGTGAGCTGTTAAGTTATGTGGATAGGTGAATACCTGGCGTCTTGGGTTTCACCCTTCCCCTGGAAACATTTCCGTTTGGCTCCTTCTAGGGAACAGAATATGGCACAAACATGAATTATTATTATTATTATTATGAATATTTTATGATACAGTTAATGACACTGTTCAGAATTATGAGTCTGATATGTGGACAATGTTTGTATTCATTATAATATTATGTATAATAACATGGACAGAGCTCTTCAAGGTTTTGAACTTATTCTCAGTGTCAGTGACCTTCTTGTCAGGCCTCCCCAGGGTAGGGGACCTCCTGCTCCACATAATGATCTCAATGGTGACAGTTAGCCCACCACCGTTCCCCTCTTGAGACGTGCATCTTCCAAGCTAACAATGCAACTGCAGTGACTGTCATAAGAGCATCCGTTTTGTGTATTCTAGGCAAATTGCTTGCATGTGTTCCGTGCTGCCTTGCCCTCAAGGTTAAACACGTATCATGCTCTTGGCCATGCTTGAGAAGGACAGTCAGTTCTGAGTGTGATAGATCTGCTCTCAGCTGTAGCCATTAAAAAAGTTCACATTACGGGCCAGACACTATAGTGCAAATTAGTTCCAGATATATTGGAGTGTGATTTTCTATTGATTCTTGGTGTGTTTGTGATCACACCTTTAGCTCCAAATAAAAATCAAACTAGAAATAATGTGATGCAACGCCTGCACATTGCAAGCAATTATGTTCAATGTCACTCGTCTGAGCCGAGCTGCTCGGAGCAGGTTTGGGGGTAATTAATTGTGTTATTTCCATACCAAAGCCAGAGTGCTTGGTTTCATGGGTGCCGTACCCCAACATTATGTGGTCAATGGACTGACTGATACATGAGGGGACTAATATAAGGAGGAAGGGCTATGCTCAATGGCAGCTGGAACTATCAGTGCCCTGTCAGACAGTGATGTCTTGTCACCAAAGCCTTGCAATTGGGACCTGTAAAGAGGTCCGGGAGTTGGCACAAGCTAACCAGCACCTTTCATGGACTACAATACACCCTCATTCATCATGGGCCTTGTAAATGTCAACACTGAAATTGTTTTAGACATGAATGGCAAATGAAGGTGAATCTAAACAGACATAGGCCATATAACCTGAATTCCATAGCACGGCTTCCTACTTCTGTACTGTAATGTGGCTACAGTATGTGGCTGATTCACAGTGGACCACAATTGCAGTGTTACTTGTAAAAAAAAAACAACTCATGACCTTTTGGTATACAACATTGAGGTAATTCATAGACAAATATATAATCACCCAACATCTGAATTGCTTCCAATGCAAAGTCACTTTTGTCAGTGACAAATTTTGTTGTGGACACATTAGCCAAAACACCAAACATTAGCAATAGCAAACACACTTTTATTGCACTTCCGAGTTGCGGTCCAGGAAAAACGTTTTACAGCATCTGAGTTCATTGGCACAATTTGTTATGAACCTTTCCTCCTATTTAGTCAAACATTTCAATAGCAACGACCATTCTTTTCATTTTGGCATAGGCTTTAGAACACATTTGTCTCTTAAACCCTGTGTTGGTCCAGTGGGAATGTTATATCCACATGTGTTTTTCCTAGGGGTTTTTCACAGGCTTTCAGAGACACATAAAGCAGTCCTTAACTGTCAAGGGACAAACGCTGAAGCTCTTTAACACTGGCTTTGAGATGATTTTGCCCAAAAGCAAATTGGAAATTTCTTAAAATAAATGTTGAACTAATCATAATATGTACAGTGCATTATACACATAGCATTGTGCTGGAATGTTGCATACACCAAATTAATATGCATGTGCAACTGTATCTAAGACATCATTAGTTTTCCTCATCCTTTCACTTTTTAAAGCATATTCCCCTCTTGTATCATAATTCACAGAGGTTGTTCTGTCTAGAATGTAATAATTAAGATATACACTTTGATGGTTTGCTTTGTTTTGAAATATGACTGTATTATAAATGGGCTCCTGACAAACAAACCCATGCCTGGCTTCGCCAAAGCTCCGAGAGAATCCCAAAGCTTAGACATAAATAATGCCACAGAAATAATGAAAGAGAATAATAAATCCCCCTCCTATGTCATCTGCTGTCACCATTTCGATCAGCATTAAAGCGTTGTTTAAGAATGAGTAGACAAAACGCATGCAAGAATTGACATGGAATGACTTGAACCTCAAGAAGGGAGTAAATCCACCATCTTAATCCTGTGGTAACTTGTAAACAAACGGTATACTGCTCATATGACATGTCCCTTACCCACACAATCTGTTGTCAACATGCGCCGTGCTTTACAAAATGTCTTCTAGCCCAAATATAGATTTATAAAATGACATGGAAACTCAATACATTGTGTATTCTCCATGTTTCACCCATTTGTTGGTTTCTTGTGAAAGCATGTGTCCGAGACTGATTTGAAAGGTGATTGTTGTACGCGTCCAGGCTTTAGCCCTGCTTATCACCTTCTTATTCAGAAAGATCTTTTCACTAGAAGTTTCTTTCTCTGCTCACTAAGGTACTGGACCCAGCTAGCAACTGTGTTTGCACAAAACAGTTTAGCTGTGCCAAGGGACAAATACTCCCTGTTTCTCTTAGAGTGCGATATTAATACGCTCATTCTATGATAAATGCTTTTCTTGTAAAAAAGTAAAAGGTAATGTATGCTGTCTTTTATGATTTGATCAGTAGCACATGTGGAAACCACCTATAATCTGCTGGAAATGGAAACAATGAATGATTGTTTCTCTATTCATATCCTTCAGGTCCTGTCCTTTGCCCCATTCTGAATACCTGAATAATTTACATTTTGAGAAAATGGTTCAACAGCTAGATGCTGACGCATATCATTCACAAGTGAACGCAATGTACCTTTATTGTTATATACTTAAATAATTTACTGCTAGTAGCGATAGCAGTGTCACTTACACATTTACTTAAGTCTGTGAAGCTTTCTCACTGCTGAGGAAGCTCTGATCAGCTGCACTGTACTTCTTCAGCATATTGTACAGGCGTCATAGCCAAGGCCCCTCTGCCCTCATAAACACATCCATAAGGGAGTGATTATTTCTCAAGATGTGGATCGGGGGACTTGCCAGTTCATGCCTTTTTAAGAGTGTTTTGGCATGGCAGTCTGTTTTGCCTCACAAAGATTTTGTTCCTTCAGTTAGAGGAGATGCTTATCCAAACTATTCGGTTGGTCATGTGTCTTTGTCACCTCAAGCACAAGTCACTGGGCGGAAGGGAAACTGCACTGTGGGATGCCCTGTTGCGCCTTTTCTAATGAAAGGCACCGTATCGTATGTCGCCAAATTAGTAACAGTATTTCAGGTCATAAAACATGCCATCTCCTTAATCCGCAGTGACAAAGCCATGCCCACATTCTCTCATGTTGCAACATCAGGAATTAATTTGCATCTAATATGGGGCTCCAAACTCCATGTTCATGCATTTTTGAGGCGACCAATTTGTCTTCAGATTGTGAAATTTGAAGATGTAATAAATCAGGACACTGTGCAGGGGTATTATCAGTGGTTGCAATTTGGGGTTGGTTGGTGTGTGTGCGTGTGTTTGTGTGTGTCTACTGTGTGTATACTGTGTGTAGGCCTATATATTTATAACTTAAGTTTCAACCTATGATAATTATAATATATTTGTATAAATATTTGTATATATATATATACCGTACGGTATATAAGAAATAATAACTTCTAATAATAATTATTATTATATAATAATAACATCTTAGTCCACTTAGTGGACTAAGTCCAAAGAACGAGCAAAGTGCTCGGACAGTTTATTCACTCCTATGGCAGTCAGACTTGCAGGATAAACACCAAAACAAACAATGAACAATAAACACAAATAAAGCCAATGCTGGCTGCAGGTGGTGGTGATTGGCAGGTGTGGAAGGGAGGGGCATAAAATGGGCAGGCGCAGGTGATTGTCTTAAACGCCGGCGAGGAGGACCGCGAGAGGCGGGCACTCGGCCCCGCAGTCCTGGATGTTACACGTTCACAGCTAAACGCTTTGATGAGAAAATATTACAAAAGAATGTTCAAAATGAAAACAATATACAGTATTTTTTTCATACATCACAATCTATTTAATTAATGTACTGTATGTATGTAACTATTTGTATGTATGTAGCTATTTGTATTTATTTTAATAAAATCTAATATGCTTTTTTTTGTGACATTCCACACCTACATCTGTTCTGTTATACAACAACATCATCTGCTTTATATGATGATGAATTATCATTTGTCCAGTCAGAAGATGCATAAACATAGAAGAACGACCAAGATAGACCAATCTACACATGTTCAGTAAGTATTTTGAATGCCATTGTTGCTCACTATATTCACCATAGGCCACTGAAAATATTTAGGCTCACTATAGAGTGAACAACCTTAGTTGGTTCACTAAACCTTGACTGACATGCAATCACCCCCACTCACAGACGAGATCTCCTCTGAATACCTATCATTTTAATTATGTTGTAGAAATATCACTGGCATGTTTCCCAGATCCTATATGTACATAGTTGGTCGTGCAAGATCAGACTTGCAAGTGTTTATTTTCCCAAATGCCAAATGGGACCCTCAGGGTTTTACGTTTGATTCAGCTTCATCTCTTTCTTCAAAGGTTTTGCCAAGCAGCAACCGATTTACTTCATTGGCATGAGCTAACTTTCCCCAACTCATCACCTCTAACAATACATAGACTGTAAGAAGTCAGTGGCAGACAAAGATTTATCAGTTCATCATTACATGCAGTATCAAATGTCATACATGAAATGCATTTGAAATACCCCTAAATGTTCCAACTGACTATATGAATATTTTTATGAGTTCTAATCACTATTAGGAAAAGCCCAACAAATTTACATTTATATTTACATTTACATTTACTGCATTTGGCAGACGCTTTTATCCAAAGCGACATGTAGTACATAGTCATTAGTTTGACAGGCCAAACACCAGCAATTGTAAGCAACAAATATTATGTCATAATAGCTTTTTGTCATCATGTCTACCACCACTTCAATATATAATGAAATCATCCAACAAAGTTCCTAGTGGCCTGAATACAAAAGTACATAGTACATAAGAGCAGAATATTCTTTATTTTTTTATAGTGCTAGCAGGTGGACAGGTCGTTAGTCGAGGTGTCAAAGTGGATTGTGAAGAGGTGTGTATTGAGTCTCTTGCGAAAGATATAACATTCGAGACTTCGATGAGCAAGTCTTGAGACCACGTAGCGATGACAGTGCCAACCGGCCAGCCGAGGTGGTGCTACGAAGTGCTCTTGTTGGTACCTGGACCATTGCTTTGAGGTAGTTGGGGGCAATTTTCTTTACTGCCTTGTAAGCCAGTACCAGTGTCTTGAACCAGATGCAAGCTGCAATGGGGAGCCAGTGAAGTTCTCTGAAGAGGGGGGTTACATGGGAGAACTTGGTTTGGTGGAATACCAGGCGGGCTGCAGCGTTTTGAACACGCTGTAATGGTCTGGTAGAGTACGCTGGTAGTCCAGTTAACAGAGAGTTGCAGTAGTCTAGGCGTGAAATCACTACAGTTTGAAGCAGGAGTTGTGTTGCTTCCCTTGTGAGGAACGGCCTTATTCTTCTGATATTGTAGAGTGAGAATCTGCAGGCACGAGCTGTTGCAGCGATGTTTGCTGTGCCTGATAGTTGGTTGTCCAGGATGACTCCAAGACTCTTTACAGTAGGAAAGACGGACACTGTGGTGTTCTCAAGGGTGATAGACAGGTCCACTTGACGACTGTCTTTTGCTGGGAGGTGGAGTAGCTCAGTTTTGTTGAGGTTGAGTTTGTCAGCGAGACATTCAGAGATCCAAGGTGAGATCTGTGTGTCAGATGGAGGATAGAAGAGATAGAGTTGGGTGTCATCCGCATAGCAGTGATAGAAGAATCCATGAGAAGAATTGACAGGGCCAAGAGCTCTAGTATATGAGAAGAGTAATGGTCCTAACACAGATCCTTAGATCCTTGTGAGACCCTTGTGTTTAGTCGGCAGGGTTTGGCAGGCTTCCATCCCAGAGGACTTGACAGGTGCGATCTGTCAGATTGGACTCGAACCAGGAGAGAGCAGAGTGTGTAATCCCAAGCTCAGCGAGTGTTTAAAGAAGGATCTGGTGGTTTACCATGTCAAATGCAGCCGAAAGGTCTAGAAGGATGAGGACTGAGGAGAGGGAGGATGCTCTAGCAGTGTGAAGGGCTTCAGTCACTGCTAGAAGGCAAGTCTCCGTGGAGTGCACAGCTTTGAAGCCAGATTGGTGGGGGTCCAGGAGGTTGTGGTCTGAGAGGTAAAGAGAGAGTTGGTTGGAGACTGCACGTTCAAGGGGTTTTTGACAGGAAGGAGAGGAGGGATACTGGCTGGTTGTTTTGTTAGGCTAGGTATTTTTTAATTTATTATTCTTTTTTTTTTGGTGCAGTGTTTCTTACACACTTGGCCATAATAACACTGGAAAGAAATGCTAGCCACATACCAGCTGAACATATAAATAAATATGTGTAGTAGACACGTTATGCATGATGGAAAAACAAGTTCAAGGACAAAAATGTGAGCTGTGTGTTTTAACATATTTCTGTAAACATATCAAAATGCTTTCTCGCTATGTCCTGTCAGTCCATGTCAGTCACGTTTGCTAAATTAATTTGTTTACAATAAAACCTGAGATATTTTGTGACGACAAACATTTGCCTCCTTGAGTAGTGCTGCACTCCCTGTAAGCCTGTTTCCTGTATAGCGTGCATTTTGTGTAAAGACCAGTGTTTGGTATTATTACTTTTTTCAGTAACTAGAAGTGTAACTAATTACTATTTCCAAAATGGTAATAATATTACAATTACTAATCCAAATAATGCTGCATTACTGCGTTACAAGAACAATATTTCTGGTCCTAGCAAACTTAGAATAGGCTAATTGAACCAACCTGTCCAATCATCTGGTTTGAGAGGCTGCAATGTTTTCACTTTGGCTGATTGTTGACTCCTAAGGTTCATTAATGTTCCAAAAAAGAGGATTCAGTTCTAAAATGAGCTGGCCACACAGGTTGTCATTTTTCAGAAGGGGTGAGGCAGGGTAGTGATTGTGAAAGTAATATAGTAATGTAACTAGTAACGTAACATTACTTTTAATACCCAGTAATAAGTAAAGTAATATTATTCCTTTTTGAAGGAATAATAAGTCAATTGTAATTTTTCCCGAGTAACTTGCCCAACACTGGTAAAGACACTTTAGTATTATTAATTAAATTGCTTTAGGTCAACAGTCAAACTGATTCCCAGTTCAGCAGTAAAATATGGACATCCCAAATACCATAACCAAATATTCTGGGATGGAACACTAATGAGGTATCCTCAATGCAATGGCTGTATTTCTTTTAAGACAATGTTGGCAGCACTCATCGTTCTAATAACTCATATTTTTGTTCTCATTATTTGAGTTCGAGTTAAGTTTAAATGTAATGCCCTTTGGCCAATTCTAACTTGATTGCACTGGATGAATATGAGATGTCACTGAAGACTTTTTTGTTACCAGTCCTGTACAGTATATTAGTCAGTATTGCCTGAATGAATTTCCTGTATGTATCTGTAGTAAGTGTACATGAGTTTCTAATCTTCATAGAATGGGCGTATTTCCAACGCTTAGAATCTCAGGCTGTTAACGCTTAGGCTGTCAGCTTATTGCTCCCTATTGGGGACTGGAATAATTGGTGGAGGCGTCCCAGTATGAACTCTCATAACATCCCACATGCCTTATAAGTGAAGGTTGGTCCTAAGTGTGAACAGATAAAGACCAAACTCCGCTTAAAGCTGCTCTTTGCACCTCACTAATGGCGTGACGGTTGTGATGTGCCAAACTCGGAAGTCCTCTAGAAATGCCTCGTGTCAGTTTGAAGCGGGATTTTTTGGAGGACCATGAGTGGATATGGAGTGGATGGTTGGGGAGTTGTTGCCCAAGGCATGCAGATACACCTGTATCACCAGCATGACCTCATTGAACATATGTAAACGTACGTAATGTTATATTCCCGCATAAGTATACATTTCTTTGTAACAGACAGTGAAAAATATAAACATTTTTACATATGGACATTCAATAAAATGTAAGCAGTTTTACGTATTTAATTGGTTTACGTTTTATTGACTGCCCGTACGTAAAAGTGTTTACGTATCCATTCGTAAGTATGTGTACGCCTGACCCCACCCACTACACAACTTAAAAAATGTGTCAAAGAACTGAGTGAGGGGATGGGAGGGGCTGAAAGGGAAACCCCCATAACCTTAACGTTAACATTTGAATTTGATGATGTATGAGTGGATGGAGCGGATGAAAACCAGCCAGGATATGACGTGTAAAACCGTTTTCAGCCCATGAACTGCAGATTTTTATAAAAATTTGCACTTTTGTCAATACTAACACCATTATTGTGTGTCATCACATATCAAACCTATTACTTATTTTATATCAGTGCACTATACATTACGTACTGTACGCCTGCAAAACGACAGAAACACATTGCACTTTAATAAAAACAACATCTTCTGACCTCCTATAGTATAAAATTTACGTTGTGATAAGGAACAATTCTCTTCTCTTTCTTTCTATCCATTTGCCCATGGATTCAAAGGCCAAATACTGTACGCTCCACAAAGACCCTATGTGCCAGGGAATGCAGGGTGGGATGGTAGCTCTGAGAATGTACTAATGAGAAGCAGACAGGAGAAGCTCTTAGGGCTGCTATTGTTGTCCACAGGTTTGTTTTGGCGTCTAATCTTCTGCAGGCCATGGGCCTATGAATATTTAAATAGGAAAGGGACTTGCTTGAAACATCAATCAAACCTCCCATCTATTCAATTATTGGATTTAGATCTGAAATGGTCAACCAATAGCAGCTACCAATGAGAAGAAATATTTCTCATGGCAAAGCCATGAATATTCCAACTGTTGGGACAATGGTTCAATTAAACACAGCCTCTCAAAGCGCTGGCAGGCCTTCAACAGAGCAAGGTTACTGGATATACTATATATATTCAATTATTGGGTAAGGACTAAAAGTGAGTGTAATCCAAATAAAGAAATATAATCTCTTCAAAAAACTGAAACATTCAATATGCAATGCTAACTCAATTATATGTTTGCTCACACTGTTTGCTTAATTGGTTAAGATACAAAGACTCCCTTTATCTGACCAGATGTAAGCATTGGTGAATTCCAGATACATACCGTATTTTCAATTTGAACTCGCAGAGAAGCGCTCTCTCTGTGTGTGTGTGTGTGCGTGTGTGCGTGTGCGCATGCACACGAGCTCATGCATATGTGTGTGTATGTGCGTGTCTATAGAGAGACTATTACTATTACTACTATTAGCAGAGCCTAAAGTGTGAACATACTATCAGACAAACAAACAACAGCAAGAGTGAAAAATGTGCCAATGGTGCAAATGGAACGATGGGGAAGGAGACAATTGCTTCTGACACCTGTTCGAAGGCATTGTTTGGGGTCTCTCCACATCCAGTGGAGGATGACTCACATTGGCAGAGCATCAGTTGATTGGAGGTGTGTCATTTAGTGGCCCTGACATCTTTGTCAGTGAGTAATCACACACAACAGACTACAGGCTCTTCAACCACAACAACACACTGCACAGCCCAGAGAACGGCTGTGCTTAAATCAAACCTATCCCCTGCTAACGAGAGCCAGGCACATCAGCCAGAGTGCTATTCTTGGCAGTCAGTGGCAGTTGCCTATGAAAGACAGATCATATACGGCACAACCAGGCATCTCCCATTGGGGATTTCCCTGCGACCACTGGGGTAGCTAGTTAATAACATGTTTAGCTTTCATATGATCTATTATCTTAACATGTCGCTGTTTCCTGTTGCTGATGTGGACACGCTAATTAACCTAATCATCGCTGATGTGGACTGTTGTGACAGGCGGCAAAATATGATTTGTTTATGTAGTCCTCTGAAATAACAAAACCGCAGAGTAATATCAGATTGACCAGCATTGACAGGCCTAAAACAAAACCACTGCTGTAATTAAATATGTTGGTTGGTTTGATCAGGTTGGTTCGTCTGTCTAACTTGTCTGTCGGTGAGCCCCTTGAAAGTACTGTATGTGCTACCACGTATCAACGGAAGAGAAGAACAGCAGTTGTTGCATGTTTTTGTTGACGTACATTGCATTTATACAGTATATGCTCTGTTCTTACTGTATGATGACGCACCACACATAAACAATCGGCTTACAGTCGGAAACAATTTGGTTCAACCCTGGTTGGGCATATTACAGTATAAGAACAGTGATATATAATTTACATAATCTGCACTTTACTTTCTAGTATTAGGACAAGTATTGTAGGTTGACCCTTCACACACTCACACTATTATTATGATTAATCAAAAGGGCACCATAGTGATGATCACAAAACATTCTCTTGAAAAGGATCTGTGATGCATTAGGTTGCTTGCTGCAGAGCACATGAAAGACACTGTCATTATATTGCATGTATTACTGGGGAGGTGAAGGATTCTCCCCCAGAGAAATCAATAACACTCCGTTCCCACTCCGTTCCCACTATGCTGCTCCTGTTAATCAAATTACCCAAATATTTCAGATCTATTTTAAAACCGGAATGACATGAGTCACAGATGTTTCTGGTGTCATGTTGAGGGAACTGTTGTGAATCAGATGTACACAATATTTCACCGTCACTGGAGCGTTGCTTTAAAGGAATCTGAGGAGAACGTTCCGATGACCGCGGAGAGGATCTGAGTTGAGAACCTTGGCAATGGCCTCCCATCAAACACTCATAAATGGGTTGAGCGGGAAATGCTGGCGACCCACAGCAAAACTATTATGACGTTTGTTTGCCTAACACATGTGAATGTTGGCTTTGTTATGTAGAGACCCTTGGACTCTTCAGGAGAAACACTGAGAATAACCAAACACCTCAAGAGAACTTATTGAGCCAATATGTGTCACGACAGTGACACAGGCATCTTTCTTCTGTTGTCCAGTGTCGTAAAAGAATTACGAGGATTTGCCCTTGTTGTTGAAAAAAAAATGCAGTTCACTGAATGGCCACTTGAGGTTGGTTGCAAAAGGGAGTCAATTCCCATAGACTCCCATGTTAAAATGTACAGCTTTATAGCATAAATAATCATGTTTACAGCTTGGTTAAAAAAAAAAAAAAAAAAACGGTTTTGTTCTCTACTCTTCTCATTTGTGACAACTGGGTGCATTGTTTAAATATCTCATCAGTTAAAGATATCCCATTATATTGGATAGCGGGGCGATACAGGCAGAGTGAGATACTGCAAAGATGGCGACAGCCACAGTCCAGCACAGCTCGGCCTTCAAAAGCTATGGGTGACTTCACAGAGGGTTTGCCCGTTTATAGTCTATAGTTGAAACCAGCAATTGTTTACAGCTACTACTACTACACAGGAGTGCACTGGGGCATTCACTCCTCTCTACCCCTCCCCATAAAGAGCACAGTGTAGTATAATATCACACCGGTCTGTATCTCTGCCTCTACAGTCACATCCTAATTCGGGCACAGTTCTCTTTCAAACAGAAACAGCTGGGGTGGAATTACGTGGTTGTAAGGGAACTGTAATGCAATCCAGGAACTGTACCTTTAGTCTTGCAAATATACATAATGCATCAGATCATCTTTGCAACCACAAGTAGAAATAGCTTTACCCATTAGTGTCATTGTATGAAATGATAATGAGCAGGGTCTGGCAAATGCCGTTTCACCGTACAGATTGACATGACGCAGGCTCTGCAGTAGATAATGTCTTTCATCCCATTGTGGGACTTGTTTATCAGTCACCTATCATCAAAGCAAGGAACAAGAAGGATGACTTCCGTAGTGTACACTCTCCCTAACATGTATGCCATATGCCGGGCTCCTCCTGTGTATAATAAATGTGTTGCAGGCAGCAGCACGGGCTACGATTGCCTGTCCCGACACCAAATCACGCCAGTCCCTCAGCTCACCTAAATCTCAGCTGCACTCAGCACCTCAACACAAACGGAACTGTTTATGCTGCAAGCAGGCTCCGGAACGGCATGAAGGTAACAGTACATACGCACATGGGGTTTGTGAATATACTGGTGGCACGGTTTCCTGTAATGCGTTGATATACGGTGTCCAGTTGGGATATGTTAAAGGTCCAATATTGGACAGCTCGTGTTTTCATTCCGGTTGTGTGGTCAGTTGTGTTGTCTGACAAGGTTTTTATGGGCAAATAAAAATTAAAAGTATATTTGAAATCTGTCCAACATGTCACAAAATTCCTCTCTTTTGCACCAGGTGTGAATTTTGGGATTCCTGATTTATTCTGCCACCACCAATCAGATAACCAATCAAGGTATGGCATGTTGACAAAGTACAATCCTGTAAAAGAATGTTCAGCACAAAGGGAGAACAGGAATACACTGATTTGGAAATTGGAATGATGTGGGCCAATTCATATCTATTGCATTATGCAATTGATTTGTGTAATTATGTTTCTATGTCATTAGGATTTTTTTGTACACAGGGCTCAGCTGTAAAAGAGACCTTGGTGACTGATATTCTGTATAAATAAAGGAAATACATGAATCAATGATACGATCCTAATGCAATTAGACATAATATCATTAGTTCACCAATCAGGCATGTTGGTGAAAAATTGTATTGTAACAAGCAGAACTTTGGCTTGTGTCTATTCAGAAGAACAGCTGCGATGCACGTGATGTTCACGTTCATCCATCTGCGCTCCTCTAACAGGCCGTTCACATTCAACGTGACCCGGCTCAGCCTCATAGCATGCTGGGACACAGGAAATGCTACCCCAGCGCTGCAACTGCGCCATCGTCAGTGTCATAAATCAAGCGCATGAGGGCATTAGACGACGTTCCCACCATGTACAAAACGCAAAGACAAAGTACGTGTCAAGTGTCTCTGTTGTTCTCTCAAAAGCTCATAGAAAAATGGTTCCTTTTACACGGTCTAGTGACTGCTTTTAATTTCTTAAAGCAACTCCACATACAGTAGTAGTGGATAAATCAACTTCCAGGCAGCGTTTTCCTCTGTAAGATGTTACTGTTTCTGTGTGAAGGTCTGAAGGTCACTCAGTGCCGGTCGACACAAACACGCATAGGTCTCTATGAGAGACCAGTGAGTGAGAGTTGATTATCGCCAGCCAGGCCCACTGTTTGACATCATGTTCTGATAATGAGAGCCAGCTGCCCCCATCATCAGAATTCATACCAGTATAAAAACATAAAAGATAGCACCATAAACACGTCCAGATCAATTTGTGCACTACAGGCACAACTAGCCTCGTCAGCATTGTATTCTGGTCGTGATAATCAACATTGTGGAAAGTAGATTTTAGTACACACGCACAGACACACACACAGACAAGACTACGTACTGGATATTCATTTTATAAACATTGTGGTTTGTTTTAATTAAAGCCACATGTTGGCTTTACTTGCAAAGTAATTAGAATCTGTGTTTTGGTACAATGTAAAATACATTGTATTGCTCTTACTGCTGTTTTATTATTGCAGTCAATCACATGACGATGTCAAGAGCTTAAATGTGATTGTGTTTGTCTATGGCAAGCAGTGTTTAAATTGTTATTATGTTTCTGTTTAATACATGTTAAGAGCAATCAAGGCACACTTTGGAAAAAAACTACAATATTGCCATATTACAAACGAAAATATATGCATTAATTGTGGGTATGAACGCAGTGTTAAGTGATGTGAAGCAGGCCTTCCACATGTTGAACCCAGCAGTCAGACATCTGGATAGTTCGCTCGAAAGACATTTGATCAACCTAAAGCAAACAATGGGAACCCTGCCTTTCTTAAGTGACAGAGTGACTCATATGTACTACAAAGGCCATGTATAAAATAAGAGATTTAAAACTGAGACACAGCGAGAAACTCAAACACATGCAAGTGGTGCATCGCTTGCATGTGTCCAGAGCTGCAAAAACCTTTCACAAGATCCCTCTGTTGAGTATGTTAAGCGAAAGCATACACCCCAATGGTAACCATGGCTCTTCAGCCAGGTGGAAAGATTCTCCCTTGACAGAATGTGCTCCAACATCCTCTACATGCATTGCATCTGAACCCAACCCCCTGACCCCCCTCACTTGTCCCTCATAGTGAGAACCTGGTTCCTGCACTCCCACCGCAGCCTGGGTCTCCTGGGTGCAGGAGTGACCTGTGAACTCCAGCCTGCCCCAGAGGCTCACTATACCGTCACACTGCCTGACCCTGCTGCACCGGCTTCACAGGAGCAAGGAACACTAGACAACAAGTTGCCCCTGCCATAGGCATGCCTGCTGGGGTTGGGGGGAGAGGCGAGCGCAGCCAGCAGCAGTCATACGTGGAAGGGGGTGCAAAAAAACAACGCTCTGCTTCTGGTAGAACTATCGACAGTGTTTTTTAGACAAGGTTTACCTCAGATGAGAAGAAGGTGGATAAGATCTGAATCCAAACAGAAATAGAGGTCACCCCCTCAGCTCTACTCTGCTCCGTCCTCTCCGGTGTCAAGATCTGACACTCAAAGCGGAGAGCCCCAACAGAAGCCAGAATAACAAAATAAACAGAGTTACCTCCCGCAAACATCCATACTCCCACAGGACCACCTGGGTTGAGGTGAACCTTAGTATACCTTTAAAATAATCCTCTCTGGACCGAATGTCAGTGGTTTGGTGCTTCATTAATCATGAGTGGGTCACGTAGATCAATATTGGCTGATTCTCAGGAAGGAGCATTAAGTGGATTAGCGCTAATCAAAGGGATTATAATGTGGTATTACCCAACCGGACGGTATAGTTGCTTTGTATGCCCGTGGAGAAAAGGATGTTTGGTTAGGAAAGAGGGATCTTGATAATGATACCTCTGGGGAGGGGGGTTCTCTGTAAACACAAACACAAATCGGATTCTCTGTGGACCTCTTGTTTACCTTTGACCTAAGCATAGAGAAATGGCGGCGTTCTACCTTGACGCAAGGTACGCGTATGAATTGTGTTTCATACGTCACTGAATTGGGAGGATCGCCAGGTGCTGCCTTAGAGACGCCCACCTGAATGTGTGGAGTTAAGTGTCCCATGAACAAAAACAAAAACAGACAAATTAATAGCAATGAAAATGCATATGAAATGTTTGGTCCTTTGTCTCTGCAGTCTGCATACTGTACACAATGCAATGCAATATTAGTACAAATAAAACAAAATTAACTGAACATTCTAAATTAGAAATACAGTATACAGAAAGTTTAAAAGTGATTATTACTTGTACATATTTTATACAGCACATACTGTTACTGTATACAGGTATCAAAATAATCAAATATAATGAAATATTCTGCCTTTATAATATTGTCAGCAGCAGAATAACGCCCCAGATAACCTCATGTTTTCATCCCCCGCCTCCACCTCAACAGTCCAAACAAATACTTTACTTAAGACTACTTACAAACACTTTTAAACCATGTGCAATGTGATGCCAAGCAACTTACATCTGAAATGAAAGACAGAGAAAACAAAGTTATGTTATCTGTCCATTTTGAAAAAAGGACGTTTATGCTTCAGCATGCTTGCTATACTTTAGCTTCCTCGCTCTTTTAATCAAGGCCGCCATGTGCTTATCTAGCCCTTCACTTAGTCCACCTTTAAGTATAGCCGTATGCTAACGTTCACGGCCAGTGCACCGTTGCCCCACCGCTGGTATAATGTGTGCCATGCATGTTCTACGGTCTGTCCACGTGCTCTGGTCTTCATTAGACTCAGACTGAACATCCTTGCGGCCTGACAGGGAAAGCCTTTCATGTGTCCCTTGCCTGGTCCCCGCTCACCAGAGTCTAACCAGAAACACGCTGAGGCCCAGGGCAGGGTCAAAGATCTCACCATAACCCAGTATTAGAGCAACATTGACTTTCCTAATGGAGGAGGGGATGGCGGGATAACACTGGTTATTTTTCATCAATCACACAGAAAATATATTCCACCTCATCATACCTAAAGAGTGTACCAGCGCAAATGGACCTTTTCCATGTGGTAACAATCTAAAGGGAATGCTCGGCTCTGCTTGACAATCTCACTGACCTGAAACTCACATGGGAGATAAATTGTGAGCTCTCAAATTGTTCAGGTTACAATCTATGTCATCTCAAGAGTAAAGGGAAAGTAAAGTCCATCCATTTTATTTATTTTGTTGGCGTCAAGCAAGATGAACCTGGATTGTACCTATCATCAGAACCTACAGTTCCACCCATCTTTGAACGGGTAATGTTATTCCTATTCATTCTAGCATTGCAGGTTGTCCCGCCAAAATACCTTGTGAGATTTCATAAATAGTGATGCATGGCTCATTGCAATATTAATCTGCAGAATGGGTGCTAACAGGTCGCAGGAAACGTGTGAGAAACAGGCCATCTTTGTTGAATTTCTCTCAAAAGCCCCAGTGTGATACTTCTTTCATTTTTATTATTTTTTAAAGGCTCATGGACGGGTATTTTACAGACAGGTATTATCCAGTGTGCGCAATGAATAATATTGTGTTCAGAAATATCTATTAAAATTGGAAAACAATATCCCCTGACTTTCTCAATAGGGCTATAATGTCATGCAAAGAGAATAAGCCCCCGCTTGTATAATCAGAGACGGGAGCTTTTTGTCCCGACAACCACCCTTTTATTTAGTTGTTGCAGTTTTTCTGTCCTTTCATGTCCTCTGAGACTTGGACTTCTCTCAGCGCGTCTGAAAGGAGGCCAGAGGCCCTTTGTTTTGAGGTTTTCACACTTGAGGGCCGTGGTATTTGGTGTGTGTGGAGAGAGGGGTTGTGACAGTCTGAAAGGGAGAGGTGCTGGGCCGGGACATGGAGAAAGAAACCTTGGTTAAACACTGGCCAGGCTCCTGGAAAAGGGAGAGGGATTAGCGTGCGTAGGCTGAGAGGAACTAACCTCGTGTGACATAATAGAACTGTATATAAACAACATCCCTGAGAAGAGTGGCGGTTGGAGGGTTGGCTGGCTGACTGACTGACTGGCTGACTGGCTGACTGACTGGCTGGCTGACTGGCTGACTGGCTGTCTGACTGACTGGCTGGCTGGCTGACTGGCTGGCTGACTGACTGGCTGGCTGACTGGCTGACTGGCTATCTGACTGACTGGCTGGCAGGCTGACGGAAGGATGGATGCAGAGTGTGTGAAATCCATATAATGAATTCCTTACCAGGGAAAGTGGCAGAGAGGGGAACAGGTTTTGACTGTTGTGAAATTCATCTGCTTGCCTCTAGGGCCATGTTAGTTCTTTGGACGGGGAAAGGGGGGGGGGGGGGGGTTAAGCAAACAACACCTCTAAAACACAGACAGCAATTGCATACAGCATAACAATCACATAAACACACACACACAAACCCACACACACAGTGTACAAATTCTGGAATGACAATATTCAACATATGTCAGCTTCACATTTGTGACAGATTATCAAAAGCGCAAATGTAATTGATAATAGAAGAGACAGAAAGGTTCTTGTTAGTATGAGAACTATGTGGGCAGAATATTTGACAGATGAAAAAGGTCATATTTTGCCAGCTATTTGGCCTAGCTCATGATGAGAGCTGGGTCCGTGGTCTGAAACAGGAGTCTTTACTGCATTAGGCCTAAACAAGACAATAGTCCAACACTTAGGTTTAGATGTCACATACCAAACCAAATCGGACCACCCAGTTAAAAGGTACTGAGGGTCTGTCACAGACAAATAGCTTGAGACCCGGTCACTGGCGCATGTCATTAAATCCCCTCAAAGTGAAAACGCTCTGCACCGTGCAACACTTGTTTGCAGTTTGCCTGCATAGCCTTCTATAATCCACTGCATCTGATAATGAAATGAAGAGTGACCACATGGCTTGATTACATTTGTTAAATAATTACATAGATTAAATAGGGGTGAAATAGGTTTAAATATGCCATGGCTTGCACTGTTCTAAAGTATGCAGCGTTTATTCACTTTTTATTCTTGGCTAAATAGCTAGCCTGGCTCTGCCCGACTATTGCTCTTAGCTAAAAATAAATTAGTGATATATTATTATTATTATTATTATTATTATTATTATTGAAATGTACACCATTAGTACCATTAGTAGCATTACACCATGCTACATAACATCTTACATCACCATATATCGCCAAATACAGTTTAGCTGCTGATATTAAATGCCTGGCTTTAAACTGTATATGCATCGTACATGCACAAATGTCACAGTTTACAGTTTATGTGGTTTTCAGCAGATAAAAGCGTAAATGATGAGTCACACTCACTGCAGAAGTCTTTTTTTTTTCTTATCAACACTTTCACATTTCATTTCATGAGGGAAAGGTTGCTGCACAGTATAGGGGTTATAAGACCTCAAATACACAAGAGTTCTGAGAAGCCCGGCATTATGTCGAGAGGTGCCGGACTCCAGCTCTGGTTTATTCACTCTGGCTGGTAAACTAGATTACCTGTTTATTTGGATTTGTGGAGTGCATGTCTCAAGCTCCTGAAGCCATCAGTGAATATGCTGTGCAGGGGAGTCAGGCATTATGTGTTTTACAGCCAATATAAGCAAATGTATCTGCCAAATAGTCCAATGCTGGAAAGAAATGTGTCTATTGACTTCTCACAGCAGCTCCAATTAAACAAAATAGCAAAGGGATTAGGTTAAGGATAATTTTATTACTTAGCAGTATGTACAGTTTCTACCATGGAAAAATAACATGTAACATGAGACTGTATGTACAATTCCATTTTTACAAAATGTCTTTACAAGATTTTTTTGCTGGTTCAAAAATTCTAGACTAAACACGCAAAAACATACACATTCACACGTCCAAATCAAACTTTGTAATACACACATAAATAAATATAGACATTCACTGACTGTTTCACGACAAATATTTCTACAGCCAAGAACATATACAATTCATCATTTCCACACAAGTTATAATTTCATTAATAAACATTACATATTATTCCCATATAATTATTTGTTAATCTGTTAATGAAATATTGCTAACATATTCAAAACAGGTAACACAAACATTATTCATGCCAACAGAATGCTTATGTTTGTCATGCAAAACCATTACAAGCATTCAGTTTGAAGCAAGTAATTAATTTACAATTCTAAAATCAAATGTACTTCTACATGCAACATATAAGAAATATTTTGGGTTAGACTAAAATGATTTTAGTTATATTATTCATCAGAAATTACTGTATGCCTAAGCGCCTTTTGCAATGGGTAAAACAAAATAAATAAATGAATTTCTTGCTTTCTAAATGAAAAAGCAATTGTTTTACAATCGCATGGCATTTCCTTCCATTAATTTTTAAGTGTCTTAAAAATGACCAGTCAAGTAAATAGATGTCTGTTTTTTCCAGCTATAATTGAACAAATTGTAGTGTTTAACTAGACGTTGTTGCCAATCCTTAACTCCTTAATATTTCATAATTGTGAGATGAATTGGTAAACTATGTACTACCCAGCACAGCAAATGAGACCTACATAATGCATTTGACTGTACAGACCAACTCCCATCTGGGGGCTTCAATCGAGGGGGGGGGGGGGGGGGGGGG
>JAODUK010000014.1:3660378-3673699 GCA_027564635.1 Typhlichthys eigenmanni | reverse complement strand
TATGTGTATATGTGTGTGTGTCTGTATGCATGTATGTATGTGCATGCAATTACCTTTGTGTGTGTGTGTGTGTGTGTTTGTATATAGATTTGTGTGTGTGTGTGTGTGTATGTGTTTTGGCTTGTATTCTGTGTTCATGTGTGTCCATGCATGTGCAACTGCTTGCTTGTGTGTGTGCATGTGTGTGGGCATGTGTGTGTGTGTGTTTTGGCTTTTATTCTGTGTTTGTGTGTGTGTGTGTGTGTGTGTGTGTGTGTGCATGCGTGTGTGTGCATGTGTGTGTGTGCATGTGTGTGTGCGCGTGCATGCGTGCGTGAGTGCGTGTGCTTGTGTGTAGGTGTGTGCGTGTGCTTATGAACCCCTCCAGATGGGTTGTGACCCAGCGTGCCGTACAGTGCTAATGCTAGCGTGGCTAACGCTAGCTAGCGTAGCGTGGCGTAGAGAATGCCAGATGCCAGAGCATAGGGAACAGCCCCATAATGAGAAAATGATCAATGCCCCTCATCTTCTTTCCTTTTTACCCCCATCCCCCCAACCTGAAACATATTTCAGTTTAACCCGGGCCAAAAACACAATGGGACGCTTCGTTTCCTTAGTTAACGTCGACCGTGCAAGATAAATAAGCGTGCGGCTCTTTTGCAAATTGCACTAACAAAGTACGGTAGTGCCAAATTGCTATCAGATGATGTGGCTGCGCAGTGTAAATAACAATGGCATGACAGCCCGGCCAGCAGCTCATCAAACCCATGACAGCTCCCATCAATCTATCAGCGTTCCGGGGCTGATTGTGCTGATTGGGGATCAGTTTTCACCCCTGCAGCTGAAGCCTTTTCCCACCTGGCGTCTGGCGATGTCAGCCAGACGTCCGGGGCACTCGGGGGAGCGAGCGTATGACCGGGGATTGACAGAAGAGGTCGACGTGCTCACGCCGGGCGCTATTGTGTACTCACGTTTGGCACGTGAAGGTGCCACGCTGCAGGAGTACACTCAGATATACAGGTATTCACACTGATACGGCCTATTGAGACGCCCGCACGGCGTTGGACATGTTCCAAATGAAAGACGGCGGCGACGCCGTAACTGCGAGGCGTAAAAGGCCACAATGCCGGCCGAACACACATAGGCTGCATTCTGTGCCATTTGAAGTCAACATTGCTGAACTGCTTAGCAAAATGGCTCTGCCCCTATACATGTCAAACAAACACGTTATCTGATCTGGATCAGATGAAATCAGGACACAGTATTACGTTTGGGGAACCTGTAATCCCTGGGAACCACATAACAATCACCCAGAGGCTTTAACAAATGCCATCTGCAGCCGCATTACACTGCCATTTAGTGTCAGTCACCATCTGACGTGCATAGGGGAGCGAAGACGAGCAGAAACATGGGCAGCTCGCTGCTAATCTGTGGCAAAGATCTCACATAGGTCTGTTACCTCATTCCCTCTGGAAGCCACACAACACTTGCATTCATATAAAACCTGCAATATCCTGACTAATGCGGACATATTACATTTTATACGGCAGTAAAGAGAGTGAACCCCGTCCTTTGAAGACTTCATTTAAGATCTGGTTGTAGGACAGAAACGAAATGTTCTGCGCACCCAATGCGTTCTCATTAGTCGCGTTCTGCCTGACATCAGCATGTATTTGAATTTCCATTTAGCTCATTGGGAGTGTTCGGTGAAACTGTGGAGGAGAAGCACTTTAAATAAATCTGATTTAGTGTACAAGTTGACAAGGTACTGAAAAGACAAATTTGTTTATAAAAGGTCATGAAGATGAATGCTGTGTTTCCATCTGCCTCGGTTTTATGAGTCCCGGCTTGACTCTATGTCAAAAGCACAACTTAGTTTGAACTAAATCTTAGCAATCCATTCTAGTTTTCCGTAGGAAATTAATAAATGCATGCTTTGGTAACATGTACGGGACAGTGGTAATTTGTGTGCATGGGAAATAGAAGTGGGCCAAATTAGGCATTACCGGTACAAAGTCAAATCAATCACAATTAGGTCATTTGGCAGACGCTATTCAAAGCAACTTACAGTTAGTACAACTACAGCTATTAAAGAGCAGGTAGGTTAGGCAACTTTCTTTACAGTGCTAGGGCGTGCATTTCATGATTGAACCCATGACCGTTTTGGCTGTGAACCGACACACCCAGGTCCGGGGGTGTGATAAGGTCGTCCTCTTGCCGTCGGGATGCTAATCGCCGGTCAGGGCGTTGTGACAGGCCTTACCCTTCCCTGCCCCCGCACCTGTTTGTGTTCAGCTCACACACCTGCTTTGTGTTCCTTAGTTAGCCTGTGTGCGTATATTGAGTTGCTGTTTTTTTTGTGAGTTGTGTGTTTTTGTCGTTAGTTGTCATTTAACTCCTGAATGTTCCACCTTTGTCCTGTGTTTAGTACATGTGTGTGTAACGTTACACCGACCCCCCCTAACCATTAGCCTGTTCTGCTCCGGATCAGGCATGCAAACTAATTTTCAACTGTTTCACCTGCTTCTTTATGGTCTAAACTGTAACAAACGGAGGGCGTCAAAGTGTCAACTCACTCTCAAAGCAACACACACACACACACACACATGCGACAGACCTCTGGAGGAGCGGAAGTGTTTGCTGGGGGCTGTGAAGCCGCGGGTCCCGTGCACGTTGACCGCGGCCACTCTGAACTGGTACCATCTGCTGGCTCTGATGTCCGCCAGTTGGACGCGTTCCTCTGCAGTCTGAGGGACAGATGGGGAGAGAGAGAGCCACAGGGGTCAGGGGTCACCCAGGGTCACAGCACCATGTGAGCCTGTAGCCACATCAGTCATCCGTGTGTTTCTCCGTGCCAGGCGTTCAAAGGCAAGTGTGACGGTGACGAATGTGCAAGCGCGTCTGTCAGCGCACCGCGGCAACTTCACAGCTGTAGGGCAGGCTGTGACACGCAGGGCCTAGAAGGGCATAGGATGAAGCAGCAAACTCCTAAACAAGGGCTGTCCCTTTAACGTGCTGGACGATGAGGTTTGGTACAATGTACAGGATGTTATGTATAGCAGGGCTTCTCCAACTTGGGTCTCGAGTTGGGACGTTTGAAACGTATTTCTGAGATATTGAAAGATGATAAATAAAAATTATAATAAATTAAAATTATAATAAAAAAATATATATATATAAATGCAATTTTACATAATTATTAATAATATTATTCATATTATTAATTAATTAATTATTGGTAAATAAAATGTATTCTAATTTATTTGTAAATAAATTATCTATAAAATGTACCTGTGCCACAGTTTGCCACTCTGTGGAGTCATCCTCGCTGGGGTGGATGCCATGGTTCCAGCGTTGTTGCACAACATAGAGGACTGGCTCCACGGAAATGTTGAACTTTGAGGACCAGCGGATTTCTAGCTGACTGGACGCCTGCTCCAAAAACACGAGCTCCTTCCTGGGCTTCAGAGGGACTCCTTAGAAGATACGGTTGAGTTTATGGTGAGAGAAGTTGGTTTGGTAATGGTAGGGACAACATGAATACAAATATCGTACAAGGGAAAGGTTAGTTAAGGTAATGTAATGAAGTTATGTAAAAAAGTACAAATGTAAATGTAAAAGATAACAGATAACAACAGTGATAAATTGAAAAGACTGCACCATCTGGATCAACACCTTTGTCTGTGTACTGTGACACACGACGCACCTCCCTGGCTAGCAAGACGATGCTTTAGTAGCTAATCTTGTACACACAGCTAATTAGCAATTAGATATGTGAGACGGCACGAATAACACTCTTAATCAATCCCCTTCTCTCTCCCTCTCCCTTCCTCTCCATCACACACGCAGGCACACACGGTGTACATAGATGTGTTCAGCTCAATCCCACTGCTTCTCAAGTTCAGCCTATTCCAACTCAATCAATAAGACCATGTGCAATAAATTAGAGATTTATTATGTGCCGAAGTGAACCAAATGTGCAGCCAGCCCAGGACGGATCGACTCCCTCTGTAGGATTTATTACAGTTGAGACGTAGTGAGTTGTTGATAGAGCGGCGGGCACAGTGATAATGAGATGGAGATTGGAAAAGCAAGCTTGGGTGTAGGGAAGGAGGCTGAACGCATCCAGCAGTTCCCAATAAATCACCTAGCACTTCAGAACCATTATGCGGACAGAGGTCCGCATAATGTGAGGAAGCACAAGGCTCAAGGCTCAAACTTTGGCCTTCCTGCGAAGTAGACAAGCAAGCGCGCGTTATACGCAGACGACCGCGTTATTTAGCTATCGCAATTTTCTATGTGTATACACCGTAGGGCTGATTGATTGGCGCCCCGTGACGGCCTGGAAGACAAGTACAAAACACAGCTCCGTGCACAGTGCCAGCTGGGGGTCGTTGTGCTGTGGTTTCACAGCTCTGCAGCACATGTGTGTGAGTGTGTGGGTGTGTGCGGGTGTGCATGTGCCGCGGGCGGGCGTTAACGTCTCCTGCTCAACGAGGGACGAGCACCGCAGAATTCAAGGCAGCAACCCACCGCCTTGACTCATCCTCATGCAAAGTCACACCAGCGTAGCGCACGGCAGGCACACAAACACACCCTACATCACGTGCGCGCGCGCGCGTCTGGTGTGCACGTGTGCCGAAACACACACGCATATAGAGACATCACTTCTCTATTACACATTATGCAGCAAGGTGAGCCATGCTCCCTGTCAGCGCACTCGCTCCAAAGACAACAACTGGGTCAGGTTCGTTCCAAGAATCATACAGCATTTATTTTTCAATAGCCACACAGCGACTGCTTACTCTCCAAGGCATGATGTAAGTCTTGCTACACAGCGGGCAAGCGAGCAGAGTCCATTCATGTCGTACTCCTTCCAGCAGATACCCTCGGGGGTTATAATTCTCCATACTCACGCACAAAACATCATAATCACAGCTGTAATTACGCCGAGCCGAGCAGAACGCGCCAGGTTCCCAAAACTGCTTTCACGGGAACACAGGACGCACAGAGCTCCTCGTGCACGGGGAGAGGGAGGGGAGTTGACGGACGGACATTGACGGACGGATAGACAAACTAACAGAGCGACCCGTTCTGGCAGAGTCGCTATACACACAGGATATGCGGCGGCTGAGCTGTTGCTCCGGCCTCATATACTTTTGTTTTTATCCGCCAAACCCAAACACACACCCCGTCCCCGCACCCTCCCGCGTGTCTCCGCTGCACAGTGTGGTGTCTGCAGGCTTTTGAACAGCGAGTAAGCGGGGATTCATCGCAGACATTGTTGTGTCTTCGGAGGCTTGCTGTCTTGCCTGTCTGCCAGCCGACACAAAGACAGAAGAAGTGTAGCTAGTTATATGATAATTACACAAACTCTCTAGCTGTTCATTTAGTTTATTATAGTGTCAAATGCTGCCGGCTATACAACCGTTTGATTCCCAAAAAGAAATGGTTCATTGATTGCAATCCCCTTTGCATATAATACATTCAAAATACTAACAGAAAATGTTTTTTAATTGTCATTTTTTAAATCACAAATACTGTATTTCATCTCAAAACGTGTTCACATCCACGTCTCTAAAAGCATCTTTGAGAAGCACAGTTTGAGAAGTGCTGATCTCATGTAAGCCTGCTGTGGGGCCGACTGGGACACGCGATCCGTGGAAAGTGTCATTAATTTTGCAACACTCTGCAAGAGCCACCTTCACTGTGCTCTCAGTGGATCTTCTTGGAGGCCCGACGCTGCTGACAGGTCTCGGGGAGACGTTACAGAATAACAGATGACATGTAACCATATCAGGCACTACTTGTGAAAGCGCTTCAGCATGCAACAGCAGCCTGGAGGGTGTCCACTGTCTTTTACTGAGACAGCATGAAGAACACTGTCTTCTCATCAGCCGGGGACACGAGCATGCGCACACGCACACACACACGCATGTACACACACACGCACGCATATGCACACACGCACGCGCACACACACGAATAGAGGTAAAACACAAAAAACACACACAAATATAGGTCAAACAAACACACACACACACACACACGCACACGTACTCACGCATACACACGCACGAATATAGGTGAAACACAAACACGCGCACGTACGCACGCACACAGACACACACACACACACACAAATATAGGTAAAACACAAACACACATACACACACACGAATATAGGTAAAACACAAACCCACACACACATACACCAGTGCACATCTGACAGTGATCTCAGCAGGGGAAATGCTCCATTTCACCCCACTCGTGTGGGCTAATGGCTTCCAGAATTATGGATCATCATCGTGAAAAACGAATACACACTTGTGCACACATAGAAGCAATTACGCTCTCCAAACCATGAGCGCCTAATTAGACCTTTAACACTGCACCATGAGGACAGTTGGATTGATTCAGTGCTGTTTGATCTGAAGGTCTATCAGCCAAAGGAATGGTTTTCATTGACTAAATTCCAGTATTGAACCTTTGAAGCTTATGCTTCCTTTAATCTTTCTCTGTCAATATACTGGTTATCTCCTGAACCTGACATCCAGTGATTTCCTCAAAATTCACCCATGCATATTTACATAATAATGTAATTACCAACATGCCACCGCAAACACCGAAATGCACACATGCATGCATTTTCCATACTTATATACCTGCAGTCGTACTCAGCATAAACATTCCTGTGTTACATTACATTAACAGGCAAGGCAATGCCACAACGTATATGTCACTGCGATGGTTAAGCTTCAAAATTCTGACTCTAATCTTTCAGTAGAGTTCTACATGTACTCTGCTTTGTTATGGCCCAAGGCTGCCAGCAATTGTGCACAGATTTGATAGAAAGTGCAGTTCCAGCTTCCATCACCGTGTGCAGATGCTGCTAGTCTCTCTCACACTGCCTCAGTGGCCTCAAAACAGAACATTGCTTTGGGAACTGCTATTAGCCAATTTTTCTATGAGAGCAAAGGTTGCTGGGCATGTGTATGACTGTGCATTATTTGACATTGAAGGTGTATTATGAAGAGCGGACAATATTAGCAATATGTAGTTAAAATAAAATGTCAAAGAGAAACGAGGCTGCTATAAAAACTAAATAGCATGATTGAAAATCAGTAGGAAAAACGGGAAGCCATTTTATAGCAACGCAGTGAGGCTAAATGACATGACTATGTGAATATACAGTATATGACATTCATGTTTCCAAATTATTTGCACTATTAGTCATATTAATGTATTAACATGTAGCAAAGTAATGTCACAATTAAGAATGTTAAAGGTACACCCATCCATCCTTTGTTTCTAGAACTACCCTTTGGGTTGAAACAAGCATTGCAATATTGTGTGGCTTTGGTTTGAATATTTTCTCTCCACTCCTCCACCATTCGCATTCCTTCTCCCGACAGCTATCCACACTTTGGTCGCTTGTGCTTCAAACATCAACATTGACTTGAGGCAGAAATCCAGGAGTGTTATATCACAAAAGTAAACCATTAAGGGCCTGTATCCACCAAACGTGTCTTTAGAGCTGACAGCGCCCACAACCTCATTATCAAAGCGCTTCCAAAGCTACAGTACTCTCAAGAGCTTATTGTTTCTAGGTTACAAAAAATGTCTTCTAGAGCTTCCGCATTACTTCGTTACTTTGTGAAAGTCAACAGTAGTAGGTTATATAGCATGTGATAAACTTTGGAAAGGTTCACTAAAACGATGGAAATAAATTGTATCCTTTCATTGACAGGACCAATATTATCTCATGCCATTGGTGACACTGTTCACATCACATGTCCCGCCCCCTCCTCGCTTCTAATTGGCCAACAAGAGAGATGCGACATTGACAAGTGCAGCGCTGTTCCAAAAGTTGGACAGTGTTCAATTGAAAGCACTGGGAGCTCAGAGCTAAAATACGAACAATATATGGTTTGTATTGAAATAGACGCTCTCAGCACTAAAAACGCATTTGGGAAAAATATGAGCCATTTGGGAAATAGATAACAGTAGTTTGGCTGTTTGACACTGTAACTAAATCAAACAAGAGGTTAGTTATAACACCGTACTACCTTTGTAGAGGTTCTTGGGGTTTTGGCATGTGTGGCCACAGCCATTGGAGCAGCACTTCTTTACAGCTGAACACTCTCCGTCCTCTTCACAGCTCTCCACGCAGGCCGCGGCAAAGCCACTGGCCTTCTCTGGCGCGGGACAGTCGCCCTGCTTCACCCCTTCCACCGACTTGAGGAACTCACAGCTCGTCAAGCACTCGTAGTGCTTCTTGGGAAAGAGGGGCTAAGAAGAGGAGGAATAGGGTGAATCAGGCTTGACTGGCTTCAAGCAGGGCTGGTTCTGTTTACGTTTCAGCAAATGACTCATTGGAATGTTGAGTATATTAAACAACTATGACTTAGCCCTAAAAAAAGCGCTATTACTATACAATAATGACGAGCCACTTCAAATTCCTCCTGAAGTCTGTTTTGAACTTTCCCACTAGTTCCGAGAAGCAGGCAAACGCTTGATTACGAGGACACCGTGCCATGTGTGGCGGTGACATACCTCGCATAAATCCTGGCACTGATTTTCCTTGAGGTCCCAGGATTCCTTGCAGGGCTCCAGGCACTGTGAAAAAGAGAAGGGGTGTCAGTTCTTCAAAGAGGCCAGCCACAACAAAGAGCCACTGCTCCAGAGATGCTTTTCCCTGAAAGCTCTCTCTTGAGTCGCTGTGCCTCACAGGCACCTTGCTCCGCCACATCCCCCTGTTCACCACAACACCCAGTCACGCCTGTTTGCTACGAAAGCCCTGCATACCTTCAGAGGAATATACAAAAGCACAGGCAGGCTAATAGGCGTTGGTCCATGGTGAAAGCAGCAAGGTACACACTGCCCTCTCCACTGATCCTCCTCAGGTTTGGTTCCAAACTTAGCATGACAGATTACTTCTGCGCTGCCTCAGTGCTACTCAAGCACCACCCCACACACCTTCCCCCGTACAACATGCTACTCCACACACCCCATTCTCTCCCTGCTTCCCTTGCTCATGCCCAGGCCTGATACGATCTGGCACTGGCACCAAACCTCCCTCTTAGCTCTGCACGGAGAAGGGAGCGCTTTAATAGATAATATACCCAGCTAAATGTTCCTGCCTGGGATTCCCTTTGGAAACACGTGGAACTTATTAACTGGCTGTTTGGCGCAGGCACAGGATGAAAGCGAAGCCTCGCTGCGAGGATAACTCAAAGTCATTTAGCTGAACCTTAAGGATGGTAAAATTGAAAATGAAAATATAGCAGCCGGTCATATTCCCCTTGCTGTAAATATAACAACTCACCCTCAACAAATCAAATGCAATAAAGCCTAATGTAATATAAGGAATGTTCATGCATGTCCAAAAGAATCAAGCAGATGCCACCGCAGTCAAGTGCATATGTTTGGATGGGGGATGAGGGGTTACATGCTCCCACTTTGGTTCGCTGAGAGATGGAGTGAGCGGAGAAGAGCGTGCTTCCACAATCAAACCACTGCAGCTGTGTAGCACTGGGAACGGCCCAAACCACACCAACCAGAGACCTGCCAAAGTCACTCATTCTACTTCATTCAATTTAGACCGCTAGCACCAGCTACACCGGGGCGGCAAGGCAGCAGCCTACACTCCACTCCGCATTCTTTATCTTGGAAAATCCAATATGTTTGTCCGTAGGAGGTGTGTTCATGCAGGAGGGAGCAGATAGGGAGAGCTGTCAAATCAGAGCAGGAGAGTGAGGTAAACTTTTGGCCACAAGTTGCTCCTCAACGTCTAGTTTCAAAGCGAACCTAATATCAAAACAATATGCTTGGTTATGTAAGGTACACTAGCACTGCACAATCCCATAATACCTCATTGACTGAGGGAGGACAAGGAAGAGAACAGTGTCAAACCAAACATTTATGCAAGAAATTACACATCTCAGCGAGGCAGCCAAATCTGTATTTATGGGACTTTAAGTAGCTCATTAGTGAACTCGGTCGCCATTATGCGAGCGCTAGTGAAAAGTTTATTTGTGTTTTATGGAGTGCAGGGGACGGGCATGAGATGAAGAAGCTTGAACCTGGCTTCTGTTGGAACACGTCGCAATCAGGACCCAGGTCTCGCCTGCCAGCTGTCAGTTACACACTACGCACTGTCTCTACATTAGCTCTGGGCTTGCTCCGCTTCACGGCTCCCAAAAGGTCATCGTCCCTGCACTCTCAAGTGTTGAACACAGGATTCTCTCCGGCTAGGAAAGGGTGGAGGAGCTGCTACAGGAGAGGTATTTTCTTAATTACTTCATAGGAATATATATTTCTCCGGTGACGTAAAGTGAAGTGCCAGAGTGAACATTGGACACCTTGGAGGAAAAGCTCTGAGTTATGACAGCCCACCGTTCCAAAAGAAACTACTGTGGGTTCTACAGTGTAGATCAGGTATAAACCACTGCAATACTTCGAGGAGGTTTAAGATGACATGTGCAAAAATACTAAGCCCATAGAGTGCCTTTCAGTCCACAGAGTTTTTGCTGTTTATTGTCTTCTGTTATTAATAATAACTTATGATATCATTTCTCTTGGCTATATGTGATTCCTCTGAGGTGGAAGCCTGTGGTAATAGATGGGCAGTAGCTGCTAGCCCAGCCTCATACAACCGCCATGGTGCAACGATGAGGTGTAGAGGCAATGACTTGCGCACCACCAGTGTCTACAGGACATCCTGCCAGTAGACACACACGCTAAAGCCCCCAAATCCCTTTTACAAATCACTGAACATACACGCATTAAGCTTGGGGATCGAGCCCATTTTCCCCATTGAAAGGTCTGGTGTACATGGAATGAATGCATTCCGATGGCTTTTCTTAAGGAAGACTTCTTTTCTGGTTCACTGAAATATCAACTAGACAAAGAAGTGAAAATAGAATCATGAGTGTCTTGAGATGCTCTGCATCACATGCCAAGCAGCATGAATAAAGACAGAAGAGATTGCAACATACATCAGAATGTTGGCTGTATGTTTAGAGATGTCTGGTCCACTGTGTTTGATTAAAGCCACATCAAGCAGAATATTTTTCATCTTCAAAAATACAGTTATTTCAACCAGCTGTCAGAAGGTACGGATAATTCAGGGTTGGTGTCCTACTTCAGCAACCCTGCATCACTCACCACTGTTTTGTTGTTATTTAGAGTAATCTACTGTACTGTTTAAAAATTGTCCCACGTTGAACGTGACATTTTCGATGTGCCTGTGGTGTAAATTGTGGTGGCAGCCATCCTCAGAGATGTCCCTGCCCATTTCAAAGTGTGTGGAGATACTAATTCTTCAAATTAGGGCTACTTCAAATTAGTGCAAAAAATCTGCCAAAATGCTGTATCGATTTTTCAGCCACAAGAAAATATACAGAAGAATACAAGGAATAGAAATGATGCAAAGAACATTTTCATGTTGCAATTTATCGCAATATTCAAAATTCTATTCCTAGTACCACAATGTATCGTGATACCATTGCATTGTGACTTATGTATTGTAAATACAATTGCATTGCTACCCAAGTACAGTACGCACAGCATATCATGACATCCATGCAATACACAGCACTACTTACCATAAGACCCATATGCCATAACAACCCACATATCATAAATACCCATAAAAATCTAAATATTATAATTGACTTTGAAAATGTGTTGGGGAATTACCTCCTCATGCTGGTGAAATAAAATGTGATGACAGTTTTCTTCCCAGCAGGATAACAATAATGGTTGATGATTTTTAATGAAGTTGTGGAAATGTCAGTAAAGGCAATCATAAAAAAGATAAGCATTTGAGTCATGACATAAATGTTCTCTCTCCAGGTGTGCAGATACGTGACAATCTGTCAGCGTTTCTCTTTAGCCACACCCACAAGCTGGCATTTAAGCACAAAATAGGAGGTCAGATAACAGATGTCTTGCCAAAGCAAATACAATGTCTGTAATTACAAAGGTGCTCTCATCAATCAAATGCCAGATTCCTATTTGCACCGGTTGAGGGCAATAAAGCATCAGCTGCTCTGAGTCTTCAGTCCTCAGACTGGTCTTGACCAGTGAATCTCATCTGGAAAAAGACAACATGGAACTAATGTAAAGATCATGTTTGGACTGGATTGCAGCTGATTTACTTGGGTGCCACCCTACGGTTACCCTTCAAGAAAATCTTGTGTGCTAGCAACAGTAATACCATCTGTTTGAATAGCAAGACAAGTGCATGTAATTATTTTAGAAGTGTTAACATATCTCTACAAATTTCTTCAAAAAGACGTCGAATGGTTTTTGCTTTCAGATGTAAACGCCAGCACAGTTAATTCAATAGACCCCAAGTATTTTTAGTTTTCAGTTTTCTCACAAAGGCGTCTGGGCTGCCCGTTTCCTTTGTCTCCTTATCTTCCATCCTAAAAGTGACACATTCTGCATGGCTAAGTAGGAGCGTCCATAGGGGTCTTTCACTCCCCATTTCACGCTGTAATAAAACGCAGCAGTTGTTACACTGGGGCACCCTGAAAGGCCTTCTGTGGGGCCGATCAGAGTCAGGCTGAATGGCAGCCAATGCCACAGCCCGTCTTTACTTTGTCGTGGCTATGGGAATGAGGCATTGGGAGTTGGATAGGGAGGGGGCAGGGAAGGAATTCTCTTCCTTTGTGGTGGTGGTGGTGGTGTGTGTGTGTGTGTGTTTGTTTGGGGGGTGTTGGATTGGGGGCTCCATCCATCGTTACACACTTCAACAAGGGAGCAGCTGTATAACAAGGTAAATGAAGAAAAAAACGGCGTGCGCGCATAAAATGCCACAGTAGTGTTTTGCTTCGCTTAATGAAGCGTGATCTGCTACCAGCTGAAATGGCCCCAGGCTTAACAATACACCATGCAGACATAACACGAGCTGGGTCGTAATTCAAACTGATGCAGGAAACATATTCTCAGATCGGCTGAGGGTACTTGTACAATCCTGCTGAGAGGTATGCATAACTTTGACATAACAACAACGACTGATGTCAGATTCATATATCCTCGCTACAGTATTCCTGCAAATACTAATTCTGCTAAAAGGAACACACCGTCATTTATATCCACAATCCATTATATTCTCTATATGTGGGTTTTGTAATGGTAGATTCAACACATAATGGATTTTTGCTTAAAACTCAGAGCACATGTCTGGCCCTGATCCTCACACCATTCTCTACTCTTGCTCTTACGGTGCACAGCTCTGCCTCAACACCTTTTAGTAGGGGTGTAACGGTACACAAAAGTCACGGTTCGGTTCATACCGCGGTACAGAAGTCACGGTTCGGTACATTTTCGG
>JAODUK010000014.1:3647896-3660278 GCA_027564635.1 Typhlichthys eigenmanni | reverse complement strand
CTCTCTCTCTCTCTCTCTCTCTCTCTCTCTCTCTCTCTCTCTCTCTCTCTCCCTCTCTCTCCCTCTCTCTCTCTCTCCCTCTCTCTCTCTCTCTGGGTTGCAGAGATGAAACAGAGACAATGTGAAACCTGGAGATATGACACAATAATGCAGGTCAACAACAGCATGTAGAACATTGCAAGCCGTTCAGTAGAGGAAAGCTGCCCTAATCCTATAGAGCCCACAGTCAGTCACATTCCACCACTATCTTCTGTTTATTTGACTTTGGGAAAACACTTTGCATGCGTGCACTAATCCCACTTATAAACACTCAGCTCTCTGGTACACCTCCTTATAACAGGGACCCTTGTAACTGTAACAACCCCTGAGAGACATAATGCCCGTCTTTAATGCCTTCATTATTTCATTTCATTTCATTTCATGTAGTCAAGTTTTTATGATGAGGCTATGGCACAAGGTAAGGCCTGCAATGTAGATTGTAGCTGTTGTGCAGTTACTGTGGATCCAAACAAAGATTAGGACCAATTGATTTGTTTTATCCCCCACTGCAAACACGTTTTACATCTTTGTAAATCCTGGCTGTGTGCAAACCTTCATGTCAAAGGTTATGATAATGCTGTATTACTGAGTGCCTGACACACATTCTGTTTATCAATCTCATACAACACCATCACAGACAAATAATAACATTGGACTATGAGATGCAGCAGCTAGAATGAGCTGCTTACAGCGTTATCTACAAAGGACATAAGCTTTTGAACACACTGTGTAATCTGCCCTCTTCCAGAGAGACTATTGGCAAGATCAATCCAATAGCAAAATGATAACAGCACATGAATACATTATTCTCTGAGCCAGGAGTATGGGAGCCGGGTAAGGAGCTGATGATAATATCAAACGTAGATTTATGTGACCTGAGCGTGGCAAGCCATTCGGCCAAAACAGTGCTGGAAAAAGAAAAACATGACGAGAGCAGACTGTGATTTGTAAAAGAGGATTTCACAGTAGCTTTGATTACGATAATCTTTGTGGAGAACTAAATCCGAGCTGACATAGAAAGCGTGCAAAATAAAAATCTGCGAAGCTTGATTATCTTAGAAAGTAGCAATTGACAGGGGTCCCTTGCTAAGTGCTATCAACAGTAGCACTGTTGATGAGACAGTGTTCTTGTGAAAAACAGTGTGATCAGATATCTAGCCGGTGTTTACATTTCGAGAGTGAGTGATTAAAACAACATTCTCCCATATTTGGTGCCTCACCAACAACAACTTTAGATATTAACTGGCGCCACTGGAGAAAGTATGAGATGCCGGTTGCATGGCTCCTATCCTCCGCTTGTGTCTTTCAGTCTGGCTGTGGGGGTTTTTCACTCTGCCACCCACCATGTGAATAATGAGCTCCACAGATAGCAGCCAATGAAGCAACCCCCGCTTCAGCCAATGAAACTTAACAGCCATGTCCAGATCAGGCCCTTCCTGCTGAGACTGACCAGCCTTGTTCACACTCCTCCACCACCCACACACACATTCCCACATGTTGCCTCAAACCCTAACACATCAGTGGTTTGCATAGAACCCCCGCACAACCCAACGAGTGCCAGCAAGAATATGCTTCTTAGATAAAAAGATAAATATATATTTATTAGTCCTATATTTGTGCCGTTACAGCACTCGTCAGACAGAAACAGTCAACGACACCCGAGCATCTAACCATAGTCAGACTTAGACACAATGCCAGTGCTGTTTACATTATGTACATGGACATCAAGCGTTTATTGCACTATTTGTTTATTATCCTCTACAATTCATATCATAGTATTCGTAGTGTTCTTATGATAAACACATTCATATAATACCTATTATTTGTAGCAAATATTAGTGATTCATAGCGTTTTCCATCCCGTGCAAACACTTTGAGTGAAAGATAACCTGATGATGCAACAGAACTACAGAACAATACACTGCAATACATATATTATATTCTGGTTATATGTTGGTTTTTTGTGTCCAACCTAAATGTAGCGTGACGTTTATTAAGAGACACGTCTGGCCAAGACAGCAGTGCATACCAATGTTTGAATCTACTTCATCAAGTTGTCTAGGACTGTCTTTTTCCACTTAGATTTTTATAGTGTGTTTCAGTCCCACTGAGAGGCAATCCAGACAGTGCCCACTGAACAGAGATTTCCACTAGCGTGCACTGAGGTGTTGGGGCGGGCGTTGTGGCCTGTTGTCAGTGAGGACAGTGTTGAGATAAATGTCTGGCCACAACATGACCAAAAGAACGTTGAAGTCTTTCCATGCACACAACAATCCCAGCCATACCCCCCATAAACCTTCCAAACAGCACATACTTCATATCAGATAGTTTCACTGTGTCTAAAGATATACTGGCTACCTCATGAGAAAAGATGGCCACGTAAAGGGCTGGACTGCCTATAGCGCACTCTTTAACATTGGAGCCAACAGGGAATCATGTGATATTTATCTAAGTTTATGCTGCTATTTTTCTTTTATTAAATAAAGATTAACGTAGTCACGAGTGAGCCATAGCTACCAATTTAATTTTACTGGGCTGAATGACCTGAAAAAGAACTACTGTTAGGGAAGTTTGGGAACATTTTATTTTGGCGTGAGAAAATGTGGGGGTTGGGAAAACAGTTGACAGCCAGCATTGAAAGATACTCTTGAATGAGAGACATGCTAGCATTCCAATGATTGTTATTCAAGCTGCCTGTTCCAAAGCTTCCTAAATGTGAAGACCAAGACACGTGTAATCCAAAAGAGTAAACAGCTCTTATCCTTATTCCGCTGTGTAGTCTAACGCGGGCTGTGATTGGTAAGCAGAGCCAGGGCTCAAAGGAGGCACGTCTGAGCTCAATGAAAGAAATGCACAAAATGCTGTCATCAAATAGTCGGGAGACAAAGTCGTTTCCAGTGCCTTTCGTTTTTGACAAACCAACTGTGGGGAAACTTTTACAAAGGAAGAGAAACGGGGGAATAAAAGAACTAGAAATGTGAGGCTAAAGGAAGGTAGGCAGTAATAACATGGGAGGATTAATTATCCTTAGATCACTCTCTCTAGAGACGAAAAATGCGATTGAGAAAAAAAAAGGTTTTCCAGTAAAACATTAATAGGAAATGCTCTGCTCATTCTTCTGTAGTAATAGGAATGTTCCTCTGACTCTCCACAAGTCATCTAGGCATAATGCACAGCTCCTTTCTTCTTGTCCAGCCCTAAGAGGACTTTGAGTAATGGTGTGCGTTGCTTATTTGCAGAATAGTGCTCGGCTGCCTCGAGTCAATCCTAGCATTTGATTTGGGAGTCGGGATCACACCCTTGGGGAAAGCAACCCTGTTAATATCAGCCATGCTCTGAATGTGGAAAGCTTCTTGGCTGCCTCTCATACACACACATGCGCGCGCACACGCACACACTCACGCACGCGCGCATGAACGCACACACAAACACACAGAGAAAGTGTATTTTTTTATTTTCTTTACACCAGCACAGAGAACGCCCTGCAGTTGTTTTTCAGGCAGTGAAGAGCCCAGCAGCGTAGACAGTAGTGACTATAGCTTAAAGACATTCCCGCTGAATGTCTGAATGCAGCAAAAGGCCTGTTGGGTCGCTGGACTGTCTGCTAGGCCTGTGTTACTATGCCACCATAACCACTCCCCAGCTCTGCAGCCTCTGCTCGCATCTACGGAGAGGGCGAGCTAGGTTAATTACCATGACAATAGGGACACCAGGAGTGGGGTTGGGGGCCAAATGCGGGGCGCCGCATGTACGACGTGTCGGAGATGACTTTCCCATCTCGTGTTCAGACAGGGCGGAACGGTGGGGGGGGGGGGTGTATTGACTTCCTAAAAGACAGACATATGGACAGGGTCACAGCATCTTTGTCTAAATAATTAAACAGACTTTCCACGCATTATCTTCACAGGCAGGGAGCTCTCCACAGCCCTTTACCATTGCCCTGGGTGGACAAGCCTTCTGCCCTCCCGCACGCACTCCATGGGAGTTTTGCCTTTGTCTCTCTGTTTGACTGTGAGCTGTTCATGAAGTGAAGAGGCTAATCAGTGGCTGTAGAGCTATTCACTGGCACCCACTGTACAGCATGGGCCCATTTGGTACGATTGTTAGAGCTGCTACAATGGCTCTGTGTTTTCAAACGCACACACACGCATACACACAGCCCCCTAAGTACACACTCAGTCAATGGTTTTCCACGTGAAGCGTGGCAATGTGTGCTCTTGAAACACTGACATTTGACCACAAAATTAAACGTCAGCTCACCTATACGGAAGCACAGAACAAGACCAGCCAATCCGCATTAAGTTATTTGCTTGGCTACAAAACTGTTGAAACTATATGGAACGGCAGAATAGCACAGCACAGTAATATTAATGCATTATTACTTTTTAAGACTTTACATCAAACTCAACCTGCAGTAAATTACTGGCTTCAAAGTTGAGTAAAAATAAGTGCAAACTGACATACTTGTTAGATAGGGAGAGAACATGCTTTCCATTAATGACACTCTGACATATGCAGAGTTTCAGCAATGTTTGGTAGATTATGAAAACAGTATGCTGTGCTTGGACTTGCAGCCAGCAAAAGCCTTTTCAAACATAAAACTCTGATGAATGACTTGGGAATGACTAAAGCCAAGATCCAATGTTGGCCATTGCCGTGGAAAGGAGAGAAACATGTTTTAAAGCATTATGGTGAAAACAAAAGAAGTTTGCCTTCCTAAGGAGCTTAAGATTGACTTTAATTGTATGGTCATAGATGAGGTAAAGTATGTTCTCTAAAAAAGAAACAAATGTTTAATTACTTTTGTAGAGGACACATGTAAACTCTGTGACTTAATGTTCTTTGCCCGGGGGTCCTTAAACTATTACAGTGTTTAAATATGTTTTTACTAATATGGCAATCATGTTAAATTGATTTTACCGACTTGTTGGCAGACATTTAGCATGCAAATGAGGAAGAATTCAAAGAAATAGAACAATTCTTTGAATGTCTATTGTAGCATAATGAAAATCACTGATATAATCTTGGCTTTACTAGGAAGAGCAATGTTAAATGCATTGCAGACATATTCAACTAATTTAAATGGTCTCAAAAACAATCAGTTTAAACGAACACAGGATTATTTGGATATCGAACAGAAAACACAATCTTTTGAAGCTGTGAACATAAAACGCTGATTGTGATTAATCTGTCCACAAACAGCAAGGCCAGGTTGTGTCAGCATGAGCGATACACCCACTCCACATTTTAGCAGTATTTCTAATTAATCATCATTTGTATTAAAGTAACGCATCCATCACCCAATAAATAAACCACAGGTATATGATTCACTACAGACCTCAATAAAGCAGTGTGAGAAATACCAACACGAACAATAGAGACTGCTTGTTTTTATACCTGTGCACGGTGCCAATATTATACATGGACAGTACACATTAAAGGAATAGGTGCAATTTGTCTTTATCTAAATGCAAACAGCCTTGTGCTGGCATTAAGGCAACCACTGTAAGCATCTGCATAGGTAAGTAGGTATGTTTACATCCTCATCCTACATCCTACATCCACAGTGTAGGATTCCACAGTAGCTTCCTCCTCTGTGTGTGGGCAGGTGAGACTCCTTAGCAGCTATACGGACAGTCAGCGTCGCTTAAATCTCTTATCTGGACTGCAGGCTCGGAAGCATGCGAGGAAATCATCCTGCCTGTTTCAGCTTCCTATTGTTTGCTGTCTACAGTCTGAGAGAGCCTTGTCAACAGCTCAGGAGCAAGTTGAGAGAACACGTCAACGGCGTCTTTTGAGAGTAGCTGTCAACAACGGCTTTGTATTAACTTCTCAGAGATAGGGCTCGAAACGCAAACAAACCCCGCGGGAAAGAGTTTCGTAATCTGTCCCACCAAAAGCTCTAATTAACAAGAGTTGAAATAATCATGCTCTTTCTCCAATCAGTTATCAGCATAATCAGGTTATTAACACATTGTTTATAAATGCTGCTGAACATATATCTATTTCTGTCTATTTTCACAAGTGAAACATAGGCAGAATCGATCAATGATGAATCGCACAGACTCCTAACAGTTGGAGACATGATGAAACTAGTCCTGTCGTGACTGGTAAGCCCGCAACCACTACGCCGTTGTATGATACTGACACACGTGTTTATGTGGTCTGACTGAGATACCTTACCTTAGAACACTGCTTGTGGTTCTGGCACCATGCCAAGGATCCATTATTCTGCAAGAGACAAGAAGGAGGAAGGCATTTTAATTTGGATTTGTTAAAACAGCACATCACAATTACCACTTCAACTCAATGCACCACATTAATATCATCCTGCAATTAGCATATTTAGCTGTTTCATCACTAAAGGATCAAATAATCGTCTTTACAGACACATTATTCTGATTTGGTGTGAGTTGATTTCGCATGCTAAGCATGTGTTACATAATAAGGAGAGCAGGGTCATTGGGAGTACGGCAGGTCTCTGGCCAGTTTCAGCAGAGCATGGTGACCTCAGCACTTCTGAGGCCCTGTTTGATCTGTCAACAGACACACCGGAGGTCACAGAGGCAGGAACTGATGTCAGCACTCCTGCGAGGACAACAGATACCACCAATTTCCTCTAATTGCTGTGGAAATGCCACCTTCTAGGTTCCAGGCCAGCAAACATTTGTTCCTAATGGACTGCTGAGTATTTATAATACCTCAAAGAGTAACTATGGTGCTGCTTTAAAAAGGAGATCAGTGGGGTAAAGGGTTCACACAAGTGGCCATTTCCTGCACTTTTATATAGCCCAAAATACACTATTCTCTGCAAACATAATAGTGCTGGTCTATTAAGAGTAAGGTGTGTGGTGTCATAAAAGAACGACAAGATGATCAATGTTAAACAGGGACAACTGCGAGACTTCGGGTTGTGAGGAAGCCCAGGCAGACACTTTTAGGTTGCACTGATTTACTGTTTGACACTGTTATTCAACTGGATAATAATGAATAACTGGTGGGAAAATTATCAATCTCTGCAAAGGGTTCAGAATTCCCTTCCAAATTGGTTTAATAATCCACGGTTTTCTGTCACTGGTAGATGTAAATCTGGGCTTTATTTTCACATATTCACTATGTGGTAATAAGGTAGGACAAAGAAAACTTTAGGGGTCTGCAAGTAAAATGTCTGCTTCAGTTCAATGTCAAGTTCAAAGCCTTTTTCAACAATGTAATCCAGAGGATATTTCCCATGAGACTTCAGGAAAGAACTTATCATTAAAGGGTTTAATTTGCCATCCAGTACCAGTAAGTGCTGTGCTTTTGGTGTCAAGGCTAAAGGCCCAACAGCTTCAAAGGAATGTATGATTGTATAGCCATGTCTAGAACAGAGACGTTAACCCACCAAGGGTGCAGATAGTGCAAAATATAGAGGGATGGAGAGCTTCCGTATGTCCTGGATTTACTTGGGTGAAGTATTAGTGCTTATTTTGTGCATTGTGAAGTAACAATTTCAATTAATAACATCACTGAAATTCTTACGGATTATATAAACATTTGTAGGAATTAAATAAACGTAATAGTGAGTAAATCACATTCACGATGAATGACACCGATTTAATAAAAACCTTGACATTTACACCAGCTGCCAATCTGTCAGCAATGGCATAGTTTATATACACTGTCCACAACTATAAAAACCACATCCTGAATCATCGCTCCTGTTTTTGACACCTTTCCTCACCCATCCATCAGTGGGGACGTGGACACTGGACATTCCACAGAGAAGCTAATTTTGTCGTGTGACAGCATCTCTGTCGCAGGCTAGCTCAGTGTGATGTTGGTCCAGCTGTCCGGGCCTGACCCTACCATGTCAGGGACCAGTGGGGAATAATTATAGGTCAGGACTTCATCTCTTTGACTCACCATGACATTCCACAGCAGTCTGAACATTATGCAGTCCTCACGACTGTCAAGGACTCCGGTGGATGAATGTTTTCCAGATATCCCCCGAAGTGACTTGGGTTGCATTTGAATAGAAAAGGCCAGCCAGTGGTCTGAGAAAGAGAGTGTGTGTGTGTGTGTGTGCGCGTGCACATGCTCGTGCATGTGTGTAATGTATGTGGCGGAGGTTAGCTCGCAGCTTTTTAAGTGTCACCGGTGGAGTCGTGTAAACAGAAGGTTCATCCCAGATATGTATTATGCCTGGTGTCAGAGGAGCAGTCAGAGCAGGTGGCCAGGGGCACGGTGTGTTGTCTAGACATCTGACATCAAACATGAGCAAACTGTACCTCACAGCATTCCTCCTTCTGAAAACGGCCATATTTTGTTTCATGATTTGGCATAAGTCGTCCTCTACTCATTCTTATCTGTTACTCACATTGGTATTGTATCTCGCCAGTGAATATTATGGAATATAGATGTATTATTTTTCTCAACCTATACAACTTCTGGTACATGTTTGGTTAAGCTGAGTGACTGGACAGGAGTGAACAGAGTAGTGTCCCGTTGTGTCCGACAGCCCGGGGTTACCAGCTGACACCAAAATAACTAACCCCTAGGCCACATATATCTGCCACTAATCTCAAATGTCGTTGCAACGGCTGAATAGAGTCGTTACGCTGAATGGAGTCAGTGTGGTTTGCGATCATGCTATAAAGTATTAGCTTAGCGTGAATTATCTTCTGGGTGTCAAGAGCGTGAGTCACTCCCCTCTGCTCGCACAGGTTAACACGAAAGAATCTCTTTGATGGCGTGAAGTTTTCTCCAGTTGGGAGTGCAGGCTGTTTGTCAGAGCAGCTAAGGGTGTAGTGTAACTACTCACGGCTGAGATTTACCGACAGGACTGTCGCAGTTCAAGAGCATTTACAGAGGAGGTGAGGCCAAGCTACATAGACCTCTATTCATCCGCTGTCTTCGCTAATGAAAAACTCCACACATGACACGAGCACGGACCGTGCACAGGCTGATTCCACCGCGAGTTATTTAATATCAAAGGCGAAAACAAGGGGGACGTGGAAAAAGTACTTTCCTATGTTTATTCTTTCCTTTCGCTGAGAACCCAAATCTCACAAGTGCCATGCATAGGCGACACCGCACGGCCCGTTGGAAATGAATGAATGGATTTTAACTGATTTTTATGACTTTGAACGCAATAACAAGACCTCGCAGACACACCTTGTTTTGGGTTTTGGAAACCCCTCCTATAAATCTCCCACTACAAGGCTGATGTTTTCAGAATGCATTAGTGAACACAGCCCCCCAGTGTCCTCTTACTATTTTAAAGTGTCCAGGGTAAATATTTATGACTGGGTGTTCCCCCTCTGTCTATTGTACCGGGGTGACAAGTGTTCCATAAGTGAAGCAGAACGTCAATAAATAGATCTGCATTTGGAAATTATATGACATCTATAAATCCAAAGTTGCTATAAATCTGACAACTAATGGACAGCCCATGAGTTTTCCAACGCTGTAATTCCATGGTCTGTTTCCATTTCACACTAACTCTTAATTGGTGACAATTAAAGCTAAATATATGTCTTGAACCTTGGTTCATTCATATGTTAAGTACGAAGGTGTCAAACCCCCCCCCCCCCCCCCGATGTATTTCCAGTAGAGAACCCATAAAAGTATTATGGAAGCTAATTTAAAAAAGCTGATTTAGTAAATCCAGATGTAAACTGTTTTGAGACAACAAACCTTCACTTGTAGTACAACAATCTAAATAGGCTACTGTAAGTAACATACAATATTGTGAAACACAAATCTGACCCTCAGAGCTCACAAAAAGCCCTACTGCAGACCCAAATCCAATCCATTCACAATGTAATGCAAGATGTGGGCTTCCCTTTTGAGCATTTAATGACTCATAAAGAAGAGATGCTTCCTGAGGTGAATTAAGAGGCCTGCCATCTCGATAATGCGAGCAGAGCGTGGAACCTGCTGGGTGCGTTGCTGTAATTGGATCATGTCAAAAGGAGATCCACCTGTACATTGTGCTGACTGGGCATTCTCCAGTGTCCACTGCGACACCACATTAGAGCTTATCACATTTAGAGGCAGTGGGCCCCAGCGTTTAGCAAGAAGGTGACCTCCCTCAATGTATGTCCGTGTGTGTGTGTGTGTGTGTGTGTGTGTGTGTGTGTGTGTGTGTGTGAGGTGTGATGGTAGCATTTGGTGGCAGGTTCAGTGACACATGGGCAGGGGACTGGGGGGACTGGTGTGAGGGGGTGCTGTTTATTCAGCTGACCAGACCTCCCATTTCCACATGAAAGGCTTGTTGAGAACACACGGCATAAGACAGTCCTTGTAGAGAGTCAACAATTGCCTCTATTCTTGGACCAGTGGTCGTTGTCTTGCTGAAGAACCCCCCCTCTCCCCTCCCCCAACCCCTTCCCCCGAACTCTGAACATATGAGCCTCTCCTAAATAAGTGTTTCCTTCCCATTCCCTCTTCCTCTGTGAATACACCTGAGGTCAGCTTCAGACTCCGGCAGTCTCTGCAAAGTCAATTATCTGGACTGTTAGATCTCCATTAGAGGTGGGACTTAATCAACTGCCTTTCACTCGCTTCGACATCACAGTGGGCTGGTGTATGATTTCATGCCTTATCTTTACAGTCATTCATTTAAATGTTCTTAAAACAGCAGAACAATACCAGAACACTACTAAGCCCATAAAGTCAATACAGAAGAAGTATATACTACAATTCTACTCTACGCAACATTTCAGATTGTGTTTCGTGAAGATTGATTCACACCTTATTGTTTAGAGACCTAACAGCCTTGCACATTCAAATGAAATTGTCAAGAGGTCTTCTAGCAGATAGATGATATAGATATATGACAAAAGAAGGCTTCAGGGATCAGTGGCCAGTCTTTTCTCTAGAGTCCATGGGGAGAACAGTGTGTCCAGTGGAGGGTGAAAAACAACTTCTGACAGCACATCTAGCCTACCAAATCACCCAGCGGACAATTCCTTAGCAAATAACTTTCAATACAAATGGCATTATACTCTTTGTGGAATAATGTACAAATACGTATTATCATTTTAATGACATGCCTTATTGTTATTTGGTAATAGTCTAAATGTAAATTATGTCACAAAATATTATTTAAAGTTAAAATCGCGAGTAGATTCTGTAACATGTTCATCTTCGTTGATAGGCAATGTTGGATGCCTCCATCACCTAGCGTAGCTGTAAGATATGGATAGCAGCGCGCCACACATGAAGCACACAGAACGCATAAAACGTTAGGATAACGTAAAAACACCGTGTGAAATCTACCTATAAGCCTACAATAAATAACATATAGTAGGCCTACATTCCTGAGTGTATCTGGCATGTATAATAAATTGCCTACAGACAGGACATTATGGTAAAGTATGCTATGTCGGTTGCAATCATTTATGCCCTCCCATCAGTTCATATGGCTCAACGGAAAAACAATTCTAAGGGTCGTCTGAAAAAATGCTTTGTTTTAATTGGAATTATGCCAGATCTCACATTTGCGATCGAAAAGTCCAGACAGAAGTTTGAAGGACCACATGCATGCGCCTACCTGCGAGTGCTTGAAAAAAGCAGAGATGCGAGTGATGTGCAGGCTGAGGCATCTCGAGGCGCATCTTGCTCGGTAAATACTGGTAGTAAAGAAGGTGTCGTCCTGCTTCCTCGCAGACACACTTCCCGGGGTTGTTAACACTATAATCCATAGACACAGGGTCATACACACGTTCACGCTCTTGAAAAACATGGTCCGACGGTTGTGCGTTTAATCCTCTCACAGACATGGACTACACTGCGTGTGGACTCCGCTGGAGAAACTAAAGAAACTTCAATTATACACTGGGAGGAGTCAGGGTTTGATGTGCCCTGCTATTGGAGGATTCCGTTGTGATTGGCATGCGGTGGACATCTAGCAGGTAGATGCAGCGTGAGTCTGCTACTCAACAATTAGGCTAAACCTGTTGTTCAATGTGTAAAGTAGAATAAAATAATAAATTCGCCTTTTTCAAACAAACTTATGGCAGGGATTTCAAACCTTTTTCTGCATGTCATAGTTTAGTTAGATATGGGCAGTTTAATGTGAATATAAAACTCTGTAAACTATTTTTTTACCAAACGCAACACAAGCTCTAAAAATATGACACGCTTTCTATAAGGCTTTGAAACAGTCTAGACTAGAGACTAAACTGAAATCTAAAAATCTAAAAATGACATCTATTTATTTAATAAATTTTTACGAAGATGACTGGTGCTCGAGAGGAAATTATGAAGTTGTCTGTGTATTGAAAACGTCGGCTAAATAATTAAGTCTACTTAATTAGTAGCATTTTGGGGGGGGGGGGGGGGGGGGGGTTTAAAA
>JAODUK010000014.1:3606173-3647886 GCA_027564635.1 Typhlichthys eigenmanni | reverse complement strand
ATGAAACATATATTGTCATTATTGACAACATAGCCTACGTGATGAATGCATTTGTCTCTACAGTTGCATCACGCGTACTGCCATCTACCGTAGGCTACCGATGACGGTTAATCGGTGAAAAGAGAGAGAAAGACAGGTAGGCTATCAACCCTGCACATGCTGCTTCGACAACGCTTGCCAAAATCGCATAGGGAAGCCCTTTCCCTTTAGCCTCGCAGTTTAACGGTAGCTTGGAAAAACTATTGTACATGGAAAACAATTAAAATCGTCCTAAACTAAATTCCTCAGGATGGACTCTCTACTTTTGGCACCATTTTATAGCCCGCGGTACAGAGAAAATATGACATGTAGGAAAAGGTTTGAAATCCCTGCCATTAATTTGAGAAAAAAGAGTGAGTATTTAATTAGGAGGTTCCCCGGGGGCCTGTTTTTCTCATCTCACGGAGCACTTTCCTGAACACCATTACAGCAACAACATAATGAACTTTTATAGGTGTTGCTCTGAATGGGACAGAAACATATATGTACACACACCATCATTAGATTTGGCTTGAGCTGCTGCAGCGAGCTTGCCTTCGGCCACTTATAGATTCCGCCATATGCCTAAAGTTCAGCAACCCCTGCCTCTTTAATTACTTGTTAATCTATATGCTACGTGTAGCCTATGGTATATCCTGGTAAAGCAACACTGCTGTAGGCTACAAATGATAGGGGTCGCCCTCGTCAAACTATAATTAAATTAACATAGGCTACAGTGGGATATTCCATAACAATGCGAATGAATAGGCCTACGTTGTATCCTACTACTAATGAAAGCACAATTTATTTTGGTTTAGGAATGGCAGTTTATCGTGCATGCATGCACATCATTCCATGAAGGAATAATAGTGGGGTGTATGGCTTCTCATTTCCCTGGTGGTCTCAGACACAATGCAACGTGTGGTGAAAGATCCCTGGCCACTCTTAAAATATTTAAACGCGGATGTCTGTGTACCTTAAAAACGGTCTAATGGCTTAATTTGTTAGCTTATTACAGCCATGTGTGGTGGGGGTTTATGGTGTGCGCTGAAGGAAACGTAGTACTGCCTGTGCGGTCCTAATGTCTCCTGCAGCCTGTGGGACATGCATCTCTTTAGACGCCATGCCCCCATTGACTGGGAAACGCCTCTGCCAATTGTGAACTCTGGCTATAAAGCCGCACAGAGGTGTTTGACTACGCAGGGGATGGACTCGATTTCATCAAAAAAATAAAAAAATAAATGTGAAAAAGGATAGAATATACCAACCGTCACACCCGTATAATTACGCGTCTCCAATAGCAACGGTTGTTTACATAAATAGACAGGACATATGGTATTAGTTGTCTTCTGCTCAACAAGTGCTCTGTCTAAAACATGGTGTTGCATTAGGAGAACCCAGTGTGTGTTTACTATAATCTACAGACCCATCTGAAGCATGAATGAAATAGTATTCCAAACCACTCACCTCTGGGGTCTGACCCCAGCACTGCTAATACTCTTCAAACTTCTTTATGCCCTGACCTTGCAACCTCACCCCATGACCTCAATCTGAGACTTTTCACAAAAATAGGCTCTCAGCCTGAAGTATCATCAGTGTTTGACACAAAGGGCTCTGAAATTACCCGTTACTGAGATATCCTTGAACAAGTGGCCGTGGTATTTCTTCTTTGGTTAGTATACAACACTCATTTTGTTGTTATCTCATAGCCTAACATCTCCTTCAATAGTGCCATCTGGCTGCAGTGGCCCAAGGACTACAGAAATGCGGGCTTATATGTCACATAACCTGACAAAGGGAGTTTAAGAAGATAACACACCAGCATCAGTTTTCAGCCAGCATGAAGTTGAGGAAGAAGGTACGTGGCAAACAAACGGCCCGCTATCTTTGATCCTCCAGGCTGCAGGTGGACCCCTTGTTCTCACCTGGCAAGCGCAGCAGCATCAGAGAGGAGACTTGGCTTTGTTGTAAACACTGTAAACACATTATAAGGGGATTAAAACAGCAGCTCAGATACAGTGAGCCAGTCTCTCAATAAAGGTAAGTGGTTTTTAAATACTGATATCACATGATAACATTGCTCGACTGCAAATATTGTGAGTCTTTCATGAGTTGTAATGTATTGTGCTTTTATTGTTTATTTTCACCTCCATATGATACTGTAGGTATTGCTCCAGTGAGACTGTTTCATTTTAGTATAAAGCAGTAGCAATGAGTGACATCCTACCACTATACACACCCTGTATACACATAAACACACACACACACACACACACACACTAATTAAGGTAGCAATTATAAAAAACCAAATCTATTGAATATGATGCACATGGTCTTTTAACGAGGTCATGCATATAAGAAAGTTCATTTTCCCACGAGGCATTTGTTTTGTACACATGTGAAATGTCTCCATGGGCAGATTGTCTAGACCAGGAGGACATTGCTTGGAGGCCATATTTGTTGCTGTTGGTTATCATGTGTGCCAGCAACAATGGTTTCTGAGAACATTCGTTTTTGTATTTGAGATAAGACTATAAACCTTGTATCTTCTACCCATGTCTACTTGACATTGCTTGTTTACACCTTGTGATATGGGCTACTTCAGCTAAACATTCTAAATAAATATGAACATTCGCCAGATTCATTTATTGGCAATGTTCCACTCTATTTACATGGGGAAACATAGCCGAGAGAAAGCTAATAGAAGTTATATGCCATAGGCTACACTGACTCTTCTGTTTATTCATAATTGGGTATTCTAACAGCAGCCTACTCAATGCTGATTTATTCACAAGAATTTCTAACATTCCCTGTGAAAATATTTATTCTACAGGGTGTGAAAGACTACCGGTACTTAGCGTGTAGAAGAATATTTACATTAGTGTAGACCTACCACACTGAAACAATATAGCGCTGTGGATTGTGGAGGAAAGAGGGTCAACTAAAACAACCCTTACAAACGTGATAAGTACACTTGTCTTTGTCTACTGTTCAATTTTCTTTATTCCCTATATGTATTTTATTGTGTTTGTTTGACTGTTATATTGTTGGTTGTGTTGCCCACGTTAGAGTACACTGTTGTAATTATATGAAATACCACAAGATGGCAGTGTTACCGTAAATTCTCTAGATATATATATCTTTTCCGTTTTCTCTTGCTGTCCCCACCAACCCTCACTATCTCTTGAATTTCTCTCCACCACCCAGCCCCTCTCCTTCTGACACAATATTTCCAGGAGATGATCCAGCAATAATGCCCAACAACTGAGATTTTGCCATGGGAATATGTGTTCTCTTATAAGGCCAACAGTTATCAGATATGTCTATATCAAAACACATGGTGGTGATATAATGCGTGTAACTGTCGTGCGCACGCACGCACGCGCGCACACACACACACACAGCTATTATATATCATGAGCGGTGTGACACTGTTCCAGAAGCAACATCTGCACACATTGTGGTCACCAGTGTTTGTTAATATGAGTGTGTGGTGTGACAGCCTAGCATTGTGATTTGCCAGTGATCCAGTGCAGAGCAGTGGACACCCATCATCCACTAAGCTAACAGTACATTAGGGCAGCACGGTGGCCCAGTGGATAGCACTGTGGCCTCACAGCAAGAAGGTCCCGGGTCCGAACCCCGGTCGTTCCGGCCTTTCTGTGTGGAGTTTGCATGTTCTCCCCGTGTCTGCATGGGTTTCCTCCAAGGTCTCTCTGGTTTCCCCCACTATCAAAAACATGTTAGGTTCATTCTCCAGTAAGTGCCATCTGACCAGTGACACTGCCAATAATCTGGAGTTGGTCCCCGGGCGCTGCACGGCTGCTGCCCACTGCTCCCTTGAGGGATGGGTAAATGCAGACGATCAGTTTCGCTACAAGTACTGTATGTGACAATCAAATGTACCACACTAAGCTAACAGTACATTAGCACCAGATCACACTGGTTGTATCAGAGTTTCAGTACAATATTAGATTCTAGCTAAACATGCATCTTTTCAAAGTCACATGGATTTATGCTGACCAAGAATAGCATTATTTGTTAATAAACATTTAAACATAATAACCGACAACTTTCAAATCATTGTCAGGATTTGTTTCCTTCTGTTTTCTGAGTCACTGTAAATTAGGGATAGGATGTTATTATGTAGGCTATAGGTATTGACTCGCTGTTGATTAATATCTGTTGAGATCTGGTTCCACAGCTGTTGTCACAGCTGAATCTGTTGAATACTAAACTAAAATACATGGATAAGCATAAACATTTCGACAATATGGAACATCCCAGTCATTATACCATCTAATACAATTGTAGTGATGGATGGATATCCAGTAACATTGGCTCTGCATTGAGTTTTGCAGGATATTGCCTCTGCAATATTCATTAGAATGTTTCAGAATCTCAATGTTGCATCCAATACACAGTCACCATGGAAACCCATCCTTTATATTTCAGTTACATTCTACCGTTTAGTTGAGAAATGAACAATAAATACCACTTCCTGTAAACAAGTACTGTAGGTTCCTGTTAACAAGTGTTAAAATAAACTATCCATTAGAATGGAAAACATCTTCCAAAGAAATAACGACAGAATTCAAGTTCACATAACATATATAGTTGTAAAGTATGTGTTTATTAAATACATGGATCTTACATAAATTATGTTATTGAGTTTAAAAATGTTATTTCCCAAGATGCATACATTTTAAATAAAAAAGAAATGCACATTTTAAAGACATCATCTCTGCCATCTTGAGTGGCATAGAGTTGCATATTTATTTATTTATTTAGATATGAATGTCACTAACGCAATTGTAAATTAACTGAGTGGTATTATACAGCAACTGACAGCATATAGTGTAATGTGTGCTGGGGGAAAGGGGGGGCATAGAGAAGCTGGTCCACAGGTCCGCCACCCCTCTGTCCTCGACCCTTGTATCCCTGGCATCTGTCTGCTTTTCCCGCCTTTCCTCTGTTCCGCATGGACTGTCAGAGAAATATGCCTCTGGAAAGGATCCTGCAGGCTTCTCACTTTGGGAATACATGTGCTAAACATATATGTGTGTATTATCTGGTTATAACTGCCCCAACCAGCCCCTTGTTTCACTGAACCATTGAAAGTGCGCAGTTTCTTTCTTCCTTTTTTCATGCCATTTTGGTTTGTATGAAAAATAGGTATGACATAACAGTGTACCATGGAAACCCTCCCGCACGACTCTCTCTCTCTCTCTCTCTCTCCCCCCCTCTCCCTCTCTCTCTCTCTCTCTCTCTCAGACTGCACGAAGGGAGGGAAAACAGCGGGGGAGGGGTTGTACAGTGAACGGGCACGCAGAGTGCTCTGTCTCACACACACACACACGCACACACACACACACACGCACACGCAAACACACGCACACACACAATCATACAGCACACCAGGCCATAGTACATGCCCAGGCCCTACTGTCCATACAGTGTAAATAACACAGGCGAGAAGAACTATTGTTGTGTTTCTGCATGACAATGGTTCACTATTCAACACATAATCCCGCGCTACAGGCGCAACTTCCCCACTCCCGGGTCTAACAACAGCACAACAAGAGAGTGGTGTGACTCCCGGCACCCATCCCCCACAGTTACATATTACCATCCCTCCTCTGTGCTGTCTAGAGAGGTCATGTGACCCTCATCAGCTTCCCGGGTTGGGGGAGGGGAGCCAGATTGAACCTGTTCTTTGTTAGGAGGTCAGCCCTGGCTCTGTGGCAGGAAGAGCTCCTACCATACACCCTCTAATAGAGGAGCATACGTCTACAAATAGACCGCAGTGTTCGGGGCATTAGAGGTTGACTGAATTACTTTTCTGAGCACTCACAGTGCAGAAAACTGGAGGCTTGGCAAATATGGCGGCAGGGCCTTGAAATCTGCATGCCGCTGGTGTAATATGGAAATGAATAACAAGGGGACCATATGAAGTTAAGGACACATACTGTAGGTTGACACCGTGGCATGCAAGCGTTTACATACATGCAATGTATTAATGCATAGAGGTCTTCAACGTGTTTCGGCCTGTGTTTGGCTTATAGAAACAAGGCACAGGGACCCCATATCACATATGGTATAAATTATTGTGCCAACAATAGTGTGTAGGGCCAGGGCAGGCTAGGGTGCCATGTATACAATTAGGCCACTAACTAATACAATAAAATAATTGACAGATTTATATATTTATAGCACAGGTTGTATTTATGTTAATATTTTCTGACATTTTAATTTTTGGGATCAAATAATTTGGAAGACCCTCTGCAGTACCTCTGAGGACACCCTGTTAAAGACTTCTGGCATATGGGTCGGTGTTCCCTGCGCTGTCATCATATACGTAGCATGTTATGCCCCCTATGCATTCTGCCTGGAAGTGCACACAAATGTGAAAAGTACTGTGAATGCTTCGTCTCCTCCTGATATTATCAATAACAACACTTCCAGCACATTTACAATCTAACAAAATAGGTAATAATATCGACATGGGCAACATTATAGTATTATTATAGAATATAAATAATGATATAATTCACACTACTATTCTAAGTGTGAAAGGATTATATTGTAAATGCAACCGCAGCACTCATTCTGACGAATAATGAAACATTCATTCATGAAATGTAATGGATTGGTTTAATTTTCATTGGAAAACTTAAAATGAAATCCCATGAAAATGTGAATTTATCGTTTGTGCACAACTTTTTATTGTGTGTATATATATATAGTATTTATATATTTATTTTATTTAGGTATTCTGGTAATCTTTCATACACAACCTGTAATATTTATGTTGTTAATTTAAACTAAATTATAAAATCTGTTTATAAAGTTAATATGACTTAATGACCTAATCCTTGGTGGACTTGATGTCAAGGTGAATTATGAACAAAACTAGAGCAGATTAAAGTCTAATGTGGCAGAAATGTAATATTTGGAGCATAAACCCGACCATGAATTTGCAGCAGAAATTAGATATTAATTTAATATTTATTAATTTTAATTATAGACTAACCTGTCTAACCTCATACATCTAATTATAAGGCCTCAACACACACACACACGCACACGCACACGCACACACACTGTATTGTATCGGGGTTCGACAGATGATAGTTGGCAGTGCAAGAAGATCGCTAATATTATGTTATGCCTCCCTCACTTCTGTGCAATTATTTGCGCTAATCAACCCATAAATCACGTCAATGCCTTATTCAACACCAACTAGATGTCTGAACAGGGCATTAGACCCATGTCTGCTCCTCTCCACATGTATTTCAAAGCATTTGTTCACTTTATGTTTCAGAATATTTAATCTGCAAACATAGGCCTACTGACATTGATGTCCTATAAATTGTTGTGATAAATGCAGTCAGACAGTATGTTAAATGCAAACAAATACTAATATGGATGTGTCTTGCTGTTTCAAAATGTAGCCTACATATTTCCACACAATACCGTGGAGGGTTATGGGTCTACAAGAAATTAAATGAGAAAGGAGGTGACTGCCCTGGCCATGAGCTCATGTTATAGTTGATACAAGGTGAAGTATGTGACTATGAACACATTTATCTGTGTAAAAATCTGCTTTACATTCTAAAGACTTAGGCTAATGTAGAAATCACATTATCAGAAATCAAACTACATTTTCCACAAAATCATTTCAGTACAAACTATAGTGAATGCAAAGGCTATGTAACTTCAGTCAAATCAACTCTTTCAATTGACCCATTGCTATTTCCCTTGAATAGATTAGTCCATTGAGATATCTCTCTCAATTGGAATATTAGGGATACAAATTACATTTTTCAATAACACAAACTTAATTGTTTGGGGAGACAAGCCCTAATCCTCAATTTTAAAGCAGTGTCAAGACTGTGATTCTGTTATCATCATATTCCTGAGCTGAGCTGAGCTGGTCAGATTAAAGCAGCTAACCATTTGTGACATAGGACGCAATTGTTCCGGTTGTTCTAGGGCAGGCCTACACTACCTTGAAACTGGAAATTTTGTTTAGAAGGCATGCGCAAATATTTCTGTTTGTACGGTAACCAAAGGAATGTGTCACGCCAATGTAGCGCCGTAATGATGTCAACTTGTTATTTACTTTCCAAATCTGAATGACTGCGCAAGGCGAAAGGAGAATTAATCAACCACTATGTGACCAGGCAGGCAAAAAATATCAGGCTGTGGGGGAGGGGAAGAAGATCAGTGGCCAGACGCTTAGTAGGGTTTGCTTGGACCGGCTACTGCAGACGATTCAGTACAGAACTCCCCTCTCATAAATAACTAAATACATCATTAATTATATGTAGATCAAATGGTCTGTAGCCTAATTATGTGCGACAAATACGGGAACCAGAATAGCTTATAGTGTGATAGACTACACGATGGTGATACATGCACATATTATCTTATATTCATTATTGTGGCAACGGCATAGATCCATGTAGACTAGCATATGCAAAATTACTATTAGTCCAAACATGTTCTTAATAAAAAAACATTAAAAAAAACAGACAGCTGATACTGGATGTAGCCTAATTTCACAAGTTCGACCAGCAAGATATGAGAACGATAATTCAGCGACATTTAAAGAGCGACTCGATGTTTATGTAAATAATGTTTGTATTTATATAACTAATGCAATATAATGTATTTGTATTTTGGTAATCGGGTTTAAGGTCAGGAGACCCCCCCCCCCCCACACACACACACACACACACACACACACACACACACACACACAACACAAGCAAAACCGTACACTGCAGATCAGTGACTGCTGCTCGCTATACGTTCTCAGACTAGAGTGTATAGTAGCCGAGCCTCATGTTGCAGTCAGAAAAGTCGTTTTTATCTTTATATTTGCATAATAGATCTCTGGGTAGGTGCCGGAGTAGGTAACATCAAATACACCAAATAGCCGACAGTGGGATATACCTGTGGTCGGAACTTGAAATATGATAATAAGCAAAATGGGAGGAAAGTCGTCGCTCTCTCGCTGAAGTTGGAGGTTCTCCTTGTGGTTGAGGAAGAGGTGGCGGACGCAATACGCGCTCACACTAATAAAGGTGAGCAATAAACTCAGGTTGGCGTATCACAGGCATATAGTCTACGATGCAATGTTTTGTTTGAGTTTTCCCGATTAAAATACGTACTTTTTGAAACAGGGTTTTATGGCGTTGATTATCACCGGAACATGCTGCAATATACACATACATCACTCCACACGTGTGTCGAAATTGCTGCCCTACTAATCGTCTTCTCGGTTTGGCATAGGCTAAAAACATGTTTCATTTAATTTGGGGTATATTCTTGTCAGTTATTAAACCTCGGTAGCAGAGCTACTGACTTGACAATAACTTTTTTATAGGAGATAATTTCTTCCCATTGCATGTGTTATTAGCCTACATCATTGCGTTCAATTTAATTACAAATGCATATTTTAGAGGGCGCAACAATATTAACAATTTTTATTTACTCGTGTCATTTTAATATTTGTCCAGGTTTTCCTTGCAGTCTTAAGAAGCAATTGAGTGGGGGAGGGGAATTGTATGCTGTAACTGTACACATCGTTGCTTACCAAGAGAAGGTTCTTGTTAACGTATCAAATGTAGGCTAAATGCGTGTTCCCCTTGTGTCTGTTAACAATACTTTCCATTTCCACTGACACAGAAATTAACATGGTAAAACAAAACATTGCTGTGGCATACTGATACACATTCAAAGAACATGCCCTCAAATAGCATACAAATGTTGAATTGCTGAAGAGCAACTGATAAAATGTCATAACTGCAAATGTAATTGTTGTAGTGTTGGGAATTTTTTTAGCTAATGAATGGCAGGCCTATTTAGAAGACACATAGCTATTCCTATGTCCTAGTCCTGAGCAATTTAGATTCTTGTGAAGCCATTCATTTGGGTTTCAAATGTAATATAAATGACAACCACATTACCACATAATTCTTGCTACATACAGTTTAGTTCATACATTTAATACGGCATCTTATCCTAATCCATCTAGTCTTTGTCATTATGAAGTCTAAATTTATCAACGGTATGTTTTTGTGACGCTTTTTTTTTTTTTTTTTTTTTAAAGTAACAGCAGTTGTTGGGCATACTGTGAGTGTGAACTTTGTACTGTCAATGTACTATGCCATGGAAGGAAGATGTCAGTTGGAGCCATTGTGTTTATTAGTTCTAATGCCTTTGCAGATGAACTTGACCTGAGTATAGGCACTGCTGTGGTCACGATTATCTTCACACCTTGGGTATTAGATAGTGAACAACTACACACAAATCTGTAGGACGTTTGCCCTTTGTGTTGGCAGTATAGATGCAACTGTCACTCCTTAGAGCCCTCTTCATTTTCAGTGTATTTAGCAAGAAAGTATATTAAGTAACTTCTTTATTTTGACAAATTGACTAAATGTAAACCCTTACTGTTATAAGAAGCATGGGTCTAGTTCCAGAAGAAAAAGTGTTATCATAGCTTAATTGCAGACAATTGCAGACAGCCTTATACCTATCTTGTTTTGTGGACTCTATAAACGTTTTATTGTGTTAACAATGCCAGATGTCATTCATACTATCTATGTGCTATATCACTGCTAACTAGAGGAAAACTGAACTGCCTTTAGACTACTATGCTGAATTGTTCTTTAGAGAACCATTTGTTCTGAGGGGATTATATTGTTTTACTTTTTCTAAGCGCTTTTGTGAAGACATTTGTTCCTTTAGCATCAATGCCCTGGAGGGCATTAAATCATAAACATTAGGCTGTTGGCCTGTTGTTGTCTGTGTACGTGTTCATGAGTTTAAAGATGAAAATTCTCACCTTTGGATTAGCACTCATTTGAAATGAGCTGACACCCACTAATGTGTAGACATCAGATGACCTGTAATCAGTCCATTATCCTTTATTTACATTTTGATAAGGCATTCGATTTGCCCATTATGGTAGAAATGTGTTCACAAAAGAGATTCTGTTTTCAATAGCAGGGCAACACTGTCTCAGAACTGTCCATATCAGAACTGCTATATGGTAAATATGTGTGTCAAAATACATCTACATTAATATTTATTTAACATAAGCCTTTGGGAGAAGTGATTCTCCCTGCAAAAGACGCTTGCAGTGTGACTTGTGCTAGCAGCCAATTGAAGAGTTGGCAGAGAAATAGTAATCTCGTTAAGTACGGGCTAGTCTAAGAGTATGGTTATTCATTTGGAATTATAAAAAACCAAATTGAATTGGGTTTGTCATCATCACACTGGATGTCCTTAGACATGATTTATGCAAATGGTCTGAGCGAGTGGGGGAGAAATGAATGTTCAACTCAAAGTACTGTATCTGGTATTACTCAGTTGATCTCGCTTGCACTCATCGCAACACCTGCTTGTTCAATTTGAACAGTTTTGCATGCATCTCTGCATGATTGTACTGCTCCACGTATATTTTATGAAGTACTAGACTATGTTTAGTTTTTAACCGCCAAACTATTCTTTATGTTTTTTTGAAGTCAGCATATGGGGGGAAATGCCATTGTTTGTTTGCATATGAATCAGTAGTTGTTTGAGGAAGGATCAACGCAAGTGTGTTGACTTTTCAGAAACTCATTCAAAACCACACATGCCCAACAGTTAAATTGTAGGAAATCTCTGCTGCTAAACCAGTACGGTCACATCCTCTCCACCACTCGTTTTCCAGCAAAGGGTTAAATATACTGCCAAACGTCATGTGACCTCATGAAACGAGGACCCAAGTATGATCAGTTTCCTGCATAGAAACGGTTGAGTGTATATGGAAATACAGTATACTACTGCTGTGCATGTGTGTTGTAGCTACAGTGTTCCTTCTCTTGTCTGTGTTGTGATCTAGGTCAGTGGTTTTCAAACTGTGGGTCGGGACCCACAGGTGGGTTACTGAGTAGGAGTGAGTGGGTGGCAAAAATTGCAACCTGCCATTGAATGAATGATGAAAGGCTCATTGGTCGTGAGTAAGGTTGTGGCTAAATAACTTTTTCCTGATTGGATGAAATCCTATTTAGCTGCATGCACACCATAGATTACCATAGACTCTTAAATATTTAGCGCACACACAGGTATAGCATTAGCTAAAATGGATAGGTTTTTGAAAATGACGTTACCGGTACTTGGTGTTTGGTGTGTCCCTAAATAGATTAGTCCTATCTAGGTGGGTCTCTTGGCACAAAAACGTTTTGGAACCCCTGATCTATGGCATCTGTCTGCAGCCGTGGTGGTGTTGTCTTGTCTTTTGAGGAATCCCCTGCATAGTGGTTTTGAGCTCATGACTGCGGATATGAAACAAACATCTGTAGGTTGTCAGAGAAAGTGTCTTGTTTGCTACAGCATGTTGTGCCATTTCTTACTGTTTTTGCATGTAGACATTGTCATAATTAAATCAGTGATTATCTCCACTGGTAATCAATGAGGTACATGCATACGTACGTGTTGCTAATGAAGTACAGTCACACTGGGGAAGTGTATTGCTCTGAAATTGCAGAGAATCTAGTAAATCAGTATAGGAACTGTGAGTTAATCATTTGCTAAATAAGACAGAAGGTCACACTTCCATGTATATTAAGTGAGGCTGAAGCTGTGCAAAGCAATTCACTATCATTACATATATTCTGAAGTATGCCACCACCCTTAAAATAAAATACAATAACTTCACATTTATTGAATGAATTAAATGTATTACATGTTTTAATGCAAGACTTGGGTGCTGTAGCCTTCAGCTAAAGCTTTAGTCCTCATCTGTGTATTGAGAAATATTTACAAAGGTAATATATTATGGCATTTTATTGACGCTTTTATCATAATAAAATATGGAGGCCAAAGGCATCCTTGTACGTCCTACACGGATGGCTCAGTTCCATGATGCCATGCAGATACGCGGAATATAAGACCTTCGTTGTGTCATCGTGGTCGTACCATCTGGCCTTGCTAACGTTTGCCTGGTGAAAAGCGAGGTGAGGGGTAGTTTAGAACAGATCTGTGTTTTAGCAGACTTGCCTGCCTTGGATGCATGACCCTCATGTCAGATGGAAGGGAAGCTCAAGGAGAGCGTGTTGGGGGGGGGGGCTCTTAGGGTGGCATGAGCAGCTGTTGACAGAGAAGCACGTCCTTTGGTCACCATGGCAACATTTTTATTGCCTACGCTAGTGTATCACTGTGTTTACAGCTTACTTGTGCAAATCCCCAATAAGATGAGCATCTTGTCTGAAAACAATTCCCACCGGGTTGAGACACGTGTGTTGATTTATCTCCTCGACAACAATAGGTCAGTACAGTAGGTGACTGGATATTTTATGTTCACAATACCACACAGATAAAAATGTTTGGTTTTCCCATTCATTTGAGAATACTTTGTGCCTCTTGTCTTTGAGGGTAAGATTGGGTCAATTCATGCCGATGTCTTGCTAGAATGGCCTAAAAATAAAAGACAATTAATCCTCTTATTGCACAAAGAACATGTTTTTGTAGACGTAGGTTTAACAAAAATAGTTATATCCCCTAAACAGTAAAGTAATGATTATGCATCATTATCATTCTATATAATTTGAGAGGTATACATTTATACATACATTTTTGTTGTTTGTGTTTGCTTTTGTCTTATGTTGAAGTAGGACGTGTAAAATCAGAGCTAGCGTGTTTATGCAGAGCTTTTCTGCCTTGTATGCAATGAGCATGTGCTGTGTTCAGTATTTGTGTTGCAATAAGTATTACAAGTCTGATTGAGAAATATAACGTCTTTGTGTTCCACTGTTCTCTGAGAACAGTGGAACTCTATTACAAAACTGTATTACAAAACATTGAGATTTGTCTGATGTACTTGGTATAAAGGTATCATAAAATATTTGAAGATACGAATCAAAGTTAAGTTCTTCTTCATGAGCAATCATCAGAATCTATTGTCAGAATCAAATTATATTGTCCTGCGTGATCCTGCAAAATAGCCAAATCCCATCCTGGAATATCCTTAAAATGTTAATAAACAGGGATGCTAAATTGTCCATTTCACATCTTTTGCTCAAACACCACACAACTTCCTTCAGGAGGGTGTTTTAGGAAGTGTTAATTAAAGGATGTTGAAACGTGCATGTTGGCGAGCCATGCAGCAGCTGCTTCTTTCATTGGTCAGAATATAGAACGAACACAGGCATTGTACTTGTCCTTAACATGACGTTAGTTTTATGTGCAGATGCCATGGTCTTGGTTTGATTATTGTGTTCTTGAAAATAATTAATAATTTTTATTATTTTGTGTGTGTGAAAGGCAATGGAGTAAGTTATAATGTACTTTGGCTTCATCTACAATTGGCTAAATAGGCAATGCATGCAATACTATGCAGGTTTATCACAGTTTATAATAGATTACTTAATGTAATCCTCAAAAAGGTGAGCATCTTGACTGGAAACAATTGGGCAGCTGGAGATTTATGTTTATCCTCTCAACAATCGTAGGACCTTGCATCATAGTTCCTGATAAATAATTGTGCTTATCCTGACGCACACACACACACACACACTGTGATTGTCCAATATGCTATCACATGACGTTTCCGCTTGACCCTGCAAAGCTATGTCCCATATGTAATGTCCACAGATGGCTTTAAATTCAGATCTATGCATGCATGGATGGTACAGGCCTACAGCAAGGGTTTGTCTCATCATCAAAACCCCCATTAGGATCAGTGTTATAGGCATTATTGTGATGTGAACAGCTGTAGTAGCCTTAAATACACCTTTCACCTACAGTCAAGATAATGACCAATTTCATTGTTCGCTGTTAAAAAGAACCGGTAGGCTGAATGGAGTAAATGTAGCCACTCAGGTCAGGCGTGGGAGAACTGTTTCCCTAGAGACTAGACTACCATCCCCCACACAGTTTCCCCGACCTATATTGGCTGTTGCTAAATGACTCATTGAGAAAGAAGCAGAATAATGCTGCACAAATGGTTGTTGTGACTACCTGTGTATGGGATCATTATTTACCACATGGCTCCCCTCCCCCAACCCATTGCCCTGCCTGTACACCCCCACCCCCCCCCTTCCTTCACTCTTCTGTCCACCCAAGACTGCACCCCAACTAAAAGCATCAAAGGCTGGTTTTACTCAGCAGAGCAGTTCAAGAGAAAATGGCTGCTGTTTCTAGGTCTTGTTTGCACATCTGTCAGGAGGTGACTGTTCAGGAGAAAATGGGGTCCCTGCCATGCTAGTGTAGATGTGCTTCTCTCCCTGCTTTGCTCTTCTTCTTTTTATTTTTTAAAACTGATGCATTGTATTGTTTCCTTTCTTTATACATCGTTCTTTCAAAACCCACACAGGAGATTGCAGTCTGTGTGGTTTCCCTTGCCCCAAATGTTTAAAGTTATATATTTCCTCTATTGCTATTTTTTTTTGCTAGTGCTATTTTTTTTTTAGTCATGGATGGATGATGTTGCTGTACAAAACATTGTTGTTTTGGTGTCCCCCAATCTGTGCATAGTAACAGATGGATCGTGGTGCTAACCTCGCGAAACCGTCCTGATCTTGCGAGCTTCAGTTAAATTTTGCCGCGAGAATCAGTCTGGAAAGCCTCGGAATCATTCTGAATGTGTTCGAACTTTCTAATCAGCGTCGTGTTAATAGATATACGGGCGCGGTTTAGGTGTTCCGATAGCGAAAACAACCAGATCGTTCATCCAATCATCTGTAAGTATTTTTATATACATATTTTAAAGTATTTTCTTTTTTTTTTTTTTTTAAGTACCTGCCATCCACAATTTCAATGTACGGTTTTCCAGATGAACGTGTGACAACAATTCCTCTGGCATGTCAGGTTATAGTGGTGTAGCTAATCAGCAATGTATTTGACTCATCTGAATGGGAATTTAACTTCAATGTACTTCATGGTTTGACTGTTTGTGTGAATCCAGCAGCAGTCAGATCACAGATGTTACAGACAGAAGTACAACAAAAAGCTAGTTTCACTATTAATAGCAAAACTAGCTTTTCTCTAGGTGAGATAGTTTCAGGTGTCATATAGCCTGTGTCGCAACCTGCTCGGGCCTTTGTGGTCTCCACGGTCTTTCTGTGATGTAGATACTGTAAAGAATGTGACACGTTGCTAGCTAGAATTCAGACAGGTGTATATATATTTTTGATATTGTTGGTGGCATTGCCATTTCTATAGTTGTATTTGTATGCTTAATCTGACAGGCTCATGCTATCGTGTCATTTCAACAGGCATTGTGGTCCGAACTAGCAGTTTTTTCTCGGCCAAGCTCAACTGTGTTGAAGGACCGTTTCATTGTAATGATTGTTTGGCAGAAACCAGGCTTTATAGGCCTATGTCGACCACAGCTATGGTCACCACCATGCACACAGTCCTGTGTTGGGAACTGCTGGGAACAGTTAGCACTGTTCGGTAATTGCTCTTATAGTGCAGCGGACATGCAATAGACTGCCCTAATGAGCATGAAGACTATGACAGAAAGGCTCATCATTGTCTCAGCTGGGTGTCATTTGTGTCTGACGTTTCCCATGTCTTGCTACAAGGAAATCCACTTCAGTGTCGCACACAATGAATACTGTTGATATAATGAAGTGTGCATAGGCTGTGTTGTTGTGAATGATGTCCTGTATGTTCCTGCAATTGACTAGTTCAGGTTTCTGTTTGGTGGCTATCTGGCAGTTACTAGGTTTCTCATGAACAGACCTAACTAATTCAATATGATCTTGCACTCTGTTTGAACTGTTCATTGGAGAGCTTGATGAGTATGAAGCGCAAATACTGTACGTTTTACTTCATAAAAGAGATGAAAATGCCCCACAGACAGAATTGCTATATAATAATTATGAATGTAATATAAATACAGTATATAATATAGGTCTAATACATTATGTAAAATTAGTATGGCTGTTGTCTGCTTTAAATTGTGAAAAATTTTCTTTTAAAATATAAGATTGTGTGCTGTACCTTTTTGACATGCTTTTGAGCAGAACAGTAACTGGGCAGTGGAGCTAGCTTGTGCTATTCAGATATGTATTTTAGTTGTAGAGACCATGATACTGGCCAAGAGTGAAGAACTACGTTGCTGAAAAAGATTTCTTAGTGGAAAATGCACAAGTGTCAATTTGCCTGCACAGCAGCACACGGGTTGTGACTTCAACCTCCACTTATCACCTCCCAGTGGATAAGCCTCTGAGCCAGTGCCGGGCTAAGCGGTTTGTCTGGTTCCCTGGTAGAGGCGAGGTTTTGTCAGGGGATGCTTTCATACCCGGGTACTGGTGTAATGGATGGTGGCATTATGGGACCCATCTGATACAAGGATTATTACTGCTGCCGCCTTTCCCCATTGGGACACCAAGCCCTCGAATCTGGTTCTTAATGTTGTTTCCAGTTGTTAGAAGCGGCCATGGGAGCAACAGCCGCTACACAGCCCCTCCAAGTCTGCTGTGGTATGTAATTAGCCAAAATGTAGCGGATGGCAGCCACCTATGTAGGACACACTGAGGCAGAAATGCTGCCTTTACCCTCATTTGGCTTTTCTTGCGGAGTAGAGGAAGAGTGCTTGGGCCCTATTTTAGCGATCGAAGCGCGATCTAAGGCACAAATTGGATTTAGGGCGTGTCCAAAACCATATTTGCTATTTTAACGGCATATAAACGGTCAGTGCGCCGGGTTCATGGTTCAAAAGGGTTGGACTTGCTCTCTTCATTATTTATGGGTGTGTTTTGGCCGTAACATACGATAAACCAATCCGAGTGTCATCTCCCATTCCCTTTTAAAAATCCAGGCGCGCTTGCATCATAGGCGGATTGACGTTATAACGGTGGGTTTGTGAAGGCGCTGGAACAGTCCATCTAGGCAATGACGAGATTCCTAAAATATGTTTATGTAGGCTACACACTAATGATATTTCACATTGTACTCTATTAATTTTTAATCCTTTGCATATTTGTGCGCTCTTGCACGTCCCTGTGTGTGTAACAAGCATACACACATTGTCCACTTGTCATATAGGCGATACTATATATAATGTGCCTTACGCTGACTTTAGACCAGGTTTTTGCTGGCCAATGGCACAATCACGTTCCGTTGCCTCAAGATAGCAATGCGTCAGCAATACGCTAGACCACGCCTCATGTTTAGACCAACACAGAACACACCCACATGCACTCAAATGGGGGCAAGTGCATTTGCTATTTAAACAACACCGGCGCTGGATGAGAAAATGACGCAAAGACACTTGTGTTTTTGCCTCAATGCGCCGGTTGTAAGATAAGACCCATTGTCTTTGAGTGTGTTGTTCACCAAATACTTTAGTATTAGTATTTAGTGTATTTGTTCATTTGATATAGTTTCTTAAAAGTGAATTTTACGCTAGGGTTTCTGTGCCTGCTCTGTGCCAAGGCTAGTGTGCACATTTCTTTGCACACTAGCCTTGATGGAATGCCTTTTCTCTTCCTCTTGGAACATTTTCAGCACACCTCCCACTCTGGCTCTAGCCATTTCAGCAGTCGAGGCCCATCATGTCTGCTGTGGTACAATAAAGATAGAGTCCATCTGCAAGAATATCCCAAGGTGAAGGAGTGAATAATTCATGTTGAGTAACATGTTCAACCCCTCTGGCAGTATGCCCACTGGTAATTGGGACAACACTATTCTCTGTCTATTTTGCCCTGGTTGTTGCTATGCTACCAATAGGGAACTTGAGTGGGCCCTAGAAGTGTTTTGGAACGGAGCATAGACGATCTGTATTCTATTCTTCGTTCTTGAAACTCTTTATTGCTGGGTTGTCTAGACCAAATGTATTCATTTACAAGTTTGGTAAGACAGGAAATGACAGGACGGACTCATTATTATTGAAGATCGTGTTTGTCTTTATCATTTTTGTATTGTAATCCCCATTTGGAAGTGTATGTACACAATTTAAGATGTGATTAATAATACTGCAGAAAACAACAGTTTTCTATGTAAAGATATAGTGGAGATATAGTGAGAATGACATCACACTCCTCTGTGAGCATTGTAATCTCAGCTCCTCTCTTCTTTGTTTACATAGCCGGGCTGGCCGGCGTGCGTGTTATCCTGCGTTCCTGCGTTCACATGGACGGCAAACGAGAGGAAGAGACCGGCTGCGATTCCATTTTCAATGAGTTGGCGATGTTCTGTGATTATTCTAACAGAATGTTGTTTACTGACCATTGCTGATGACCTGTTACTCTATGAACAAATGTACTAATTGTAAATCACTGGATGAAAGCATCTACTGAATGCTGTAAATGTACCGGAGCATGTGAACGCAGCTCTCTTAACTCGTGGAATGTAACAAGCTATTTCCTGTTTCACTCCAGCTGTCTAGATTAGGACAGTTGTAGAGGAGCGTTTGTGATCCTCACTGCCTTATCAAAACGCCCAGACCATCTTGATGCATGGCCAGGTCACTAATGGAGAGAGACAAATGGATACGTTAAGTGAGGGGAAATAACTGAAGTGCTTAGCCTCAGTACTAGAGATGGCTTTAAAGGTGATGTTACCCAGCATGTGGCCGTGCTAGTCATGGGCAAGACAGTATGACATACAGGATATTTTAGTTTGTATATTTTCAACAGGTTTATCCATTTTGAATGTTTGTGTATGAATGTTTAATCTTCAACTCAAGTCACTTGTCTCAAAGTAAATAGGCAACACTATGATAATGCGAGAGTAGAAACCTAGACATAACTACAAAGCAGCTCTCGGTGGCACAGGAGTTGTTAAAATAGGACACCAGCCCTCATTGACACCATCTGTTTAACAAATGGAAATAAGCAAAATATATTCTCCTTAAAGGTAAAGTCAGCTATTGCAAGCTAATCGTAAGCTAATACACATTTTGTCAAACTCACCAAATAACTCCTCGCATTTTGCTATCGTACCGTTCTCTGTGCGTGTTGAACAAATGATCTGATGCTTCTACACAGCCCTGGCTCTGTAAATGGGAACATAAACAAAGTGGTGAACACCGCTCACAACAACAAAGCCGCAGTGCTGCACTTTGCTTCACAGTGCATTTCGATGTGTGGGGCGGCGGAATATTATTATATACATTATATAATTTAGAGTTTTCGAAAATGACTGACGCTGCTTTTAATTGAGCATTAAAATGAGCTCCTCTTGCTTCCTTAGGGTGAGCCAGGCCTTCCTCCATACCTCCACTATTGAGGTGGGTTAAGATGAGTATAACTAGTGATGAAGTGAACTTCTTGGTCTACAGATATCTCCAGGAATCAGGTATGTTTGATAGCAATATGTTGTTTTACCAATGTGGAAATCCCTCCACATGTCCCCCGCATGCAGTCTGGCAGCCGTTGGTGTACAGTATGCTTGGGAAGGGAAAGACAAACTACAAATTGGGCCATTCTGTCGGGACTAGACAATATTGCTTTCCATCCTCATGTGTAAATGTGATGTATTCAACTAACCTATTTAGCTGAATGTTGATGAACTGTTGCAGTAGATATTACACTATAGCTTATTGTCTTTGACACACTTTGTTTTGGGAGCAGGTTAAGTCGTGAGACATTGAATACAAAATACCTCAGTCAATACTTGATAGAATATGTATTCCCTGTAATAGTCAGCGCTGGCATGCTTTGAATGAGATGCTGCACCAGTCCGTTGTGTTTGGCACTCTGCAGTTAAGTGAATGCATTTAAATTGGGTTTTGTTTCAAGGCTTCTCTCACTCAGCGTTCACCTTCGGCATCGAGAGCCACATCAGTCAGTCCAACATCAATGGAACGCTGGTGCCCCCTGCTGCCCTCATCTCCATCCTGCAGAAAGGCCTTCAGTATGTGGAGGCAGAGATCAGCATCAACGAGGTGAGGGCTACATCTCCATTTAAAATGCTTGTACAACAATTGGAGGTCTGGGTGGGTCAATGATGGCTGCCGCCACCGCTCCCACCCCCTGCTCCCCTCCTCCCACAACAGGACGGCACGGTGTTCGACGGCAGGCCGATCGAGTCGCTGTCGCTCATCGATGCTGTGATGCCAGACGTCGTGCAGACGCGACAGCAGGCCCTCCGGGACAAGCTGGCCCAGCAGCACGCCGTCTGCTCTGTGTCCGCCGTCGCCCCCGGTAACCAGGCCGGAGCTCCAAAGAGCGGGGAAGCCGCCGTCAACGGGGACGAGAACGGCACCCACATGCGTACGTTGGACGTTGACATGTACTCTGCTGCAATCAGACGCGTTAAGCTAACGTGTTAAGCTAATGGGTCTTCTTGCATGACGATGGGTCCATTTGGATTTTGGTGTTCTGATTAGTACACACTGACAGTGAATCAGTAGTGTCAGTAGCTCAGACAGTGAAACCAGAGAGACATAGATCGGTTGAGCAACACAAGAGGACTCAGAGTGTTAGCAGAGTTCTTGAGCATTTAACTGAAAGGTGTAGGTGGCAAAAGTGTTTGGAATGTAAGTGTGACACTGTGTGCGAGACTGCAGGAAGGCTTTAAATAGGTCACGCATTTAATTGGCTCTCAGAAACACAAGGGACACTGGATTTGCATATGATTGCATTGATATGCTGTATATAAAACAGTTTTATTTTACATACGCATTTGCTAGTTCTTAACTGCATCCATCTGCATGTGTTCGCATACTGTATAAGATAATAATATATAATATTTGTGCGTGCCAGACAACCACAACGATGCCATAGAGATGGATGTAGATGTGGAGATACCGGCCAGCAAGGCCACTGTTCTCCGTGGTCACGAGTCTGAAGTCTTCATCTGTGCCTGGAACCCCGTCAATGACTTGCTTGCCTCAGGGTGAGTTCTGTCTGCCGCTTACATTCATGTCAAGGACCTTGTTCTATCCCCGCTATGTCAATACGTGCAAGCGCGTCACTTCATAGTCATAATATAGTCACTGCACAGACTATATTGTTGAATTACGATGGTGTTTATACTTGTTGCTGCACAACAGGACTCCCTAGGAGGTACAATAAAACATTTTACAGCAACAGCTGCTGCATCGGAACATACAAGACGGAAATTGGCTCGTTTGTAAGATTTATGATTGTTGGACGGGGCAGTATGTAGCCTACACATGTTCCTCCGGAGCACACACTGTAGGTGTGAGCATGTTTATGTTCACTATTTAACAAGCCCAAATGCAAAGGTCAAGCCCCACAACAATGCTTTGACCCCCCCCCTCGGGGTGTGTGTGTGTTTTCTGTGCTCAGCTCAGGGGACTCTACAGCCCGGATCTGGAACCTCATCGAGAACAGCAACTCCAACTCCACCCAGCTGGTCTTGCGCCACTGTATTCGAGAAGGAGGCCAGGACGTCCCCAGCAACAAAGACGTGACCTCGCTAGACTGGAATGTAGGTTCCCAATCGTCCGTCCACCTTTATGCATTTCTCCCCACTTGCCAGGAGCTAAAACGATTTGTCCTATTGAGAATCTTTGAGCAAGACTTTGAATAATATTTCCGTTCAACAGAGTGATGGCACGCTCCTAGCAACAGGGTCGTATGACGGCTTTGCCAGAATATGGACAAAGGACGGTATGTTTTTGTTTATTGTGGCTTCTACATGAAATACATTTGTGTCAGGTCAAGTGTGACAATTGATGCATTGTTGCTAGGTACTCTGTAAAATTGATAGATCTTGCTGTTATGCATTAGGGAACTTGGCAAGCACCTTGGGGCAGCACAAAGGGCCCATATTTGCGCTGAAGTGGAACAAGAAGGGGAACTCTATTCTCAGTGCAGGTGTAGATAAGGTATTTCATATATGTTTGGCTTCATCGTCTCGTCACAAAATGTGCTTTCTTTCATGACATTATTGTAGACTGTGTTCTCTACATTGTGTACTATATGTAGCTGATGGTCATTACAAAGACATGCATTTCATTTCTATAGACGACAATCATTTGGGATGCACACACCGGAGAGGCCAAGCAACAGTTTCCTTTCCACTCAGGTGAGGCAGAAATGTGTCAGGCACCTTGTAAAATAACCCTTGAGAAACATGAAGGCTCTGGTGTTAGTTCTGCCAACATGTGCTGCTTTAGTTTGGGATGTAGGGAACCTCGTGCTCATAATCGCAACAGCCTGACATGTTCCACAGCTCCAGCACTAGACGTGGACTGGCAGAACAATACTACATTCGCCTCCTGCAGTACAGACATGTGCATCCACGTTTGTAGGCTGGGCAGTGACCGGCCGCTCAAGACCTTTCAGGGACACACGGTAATCACCTCACAGGCCAATCAGCACCCGCCATTAGTGCAACAATGTGTGACTCAGCTTTGAATGGGTGTTTTCGCAGAACGAAGTTAATGCTATTAAGTGGGATCCTTCGGGAATGCTGCTAGCCTCCTGCTCTGATGACATGACCTTAAAGGTAAGACTACGGTGTACAGGTCCCATATCGCCACCTTCCTAAAGTAATGGCCTACGTCATTTATTCAGGTTTAGCAGAAAACACAAAAAGCTGAATTATAATATTGACTATTATATAGATATAATATACACATTATATAGTTATTATACACATTATATATATATATATATATATATATATATGATTTACACATTATATAGTTATTATACACACTGGTAGTATATACACATTATATAGGTATTGTATAATAATAATAATAAATTTTATTTGGGACGCCTTTCTAAACACTCAAGGACAGTATACACATTATATAGTTATTATACACATTATATAGGTACAGTAGTATATACACATTATATAGTTATTATACATACGCCAGGGGTAGTCGTAGGATCTGTTCCACTAAGGATGTAGGTGATGTTACCAGAGGTAACTGGCGTCATGAGATGATTTAGGCCAAAAAAATGTATTTGGTTTTTGTCCAAAAATGTGTTGGGCCATTATTTTAGGAAGGTGACGACATTATTCCAGCAGACCTTTCTTCCTTCAGGCTGAACATTCTGTTTCAGTAGGTTACACTAGTGTGATTATCTATCCGAGTGGGAGAAGTGGTTCATAGCATTTCTGCAATCCAGAAGACGGTGCATATGTCAAGACTACACTATTTAGAGCATGCTGCACCCCTGATGTATACCGCCCTCTTGTGGCGGTGCTACAGAAAGAGCAGTATGCACAAAGTCAAGGTTCTCTAATATGTGGTACTGTTTGCATTTTAGCCTATATGTAAATATGTGGACTGTTAATTTTGTTAATTTAATTGTAATTTTTTTTCTGTTAAATTGTATGTCTTCTGGGCCGTGTCTCTATCCTTATATCACACTTGGGGCAACATCTTGATTTACACAAGGAGGAATTGTGGCTAAATGATAAGTCTACATATGTTGCTGTATGGCAGGAAAGTGCATCTCATATTATGTTCTTTTTGTTTGCTCTCCGTCCAGATCTGGAGTATGAAGCAGGACTCGTGTGTCCACGACCTCCAGGCTCACAGTAAAGAGATCTACACCATTAAGTGGAGCCCGACTGGTCCCAATACCAACAACCCCAGCTCCAACATAATGCTCGCCAGGTGGGGACTCATTCACACATTGCCCCGACGCTGTGTGCTACCCACCAACAAAGTTTGTTCAAAACTAAGACAATTCTTTTGGGCTTGTTTGTGGAGAATGGCTGGTAAGCATGTGTGTGCAATGTGCATGTGCAATGTGTGCACATATTCCTGTATTTGTACGACGACTCGTAAAGTATTTTCTTTTTCTTTTAGAAAATGCTTATTTTTTTATTTAGACATTTGCTTTCGTAGAAAACCATGAAGTGAGTCAGTAATGTATGAGTGGCACACAAACTAAAGTATGCCTGACCTGCACATCGATATAAAGCTGCCTTGCTTGTAGACAATCTGCAACCTGATGTAAATTCAACTATCCCTATGATCTAGGATTGTATATTTGGCCTTTTGTAGCTAGCTTTTAATCGTTGCCCAGGGGCAGCCTTAGATGTTTAGCTTGCCTGTGAATATCTACTTTATATAAAATGTGTTAATGTAAGACAGCATATCTGATTCATTATCACTTGCCTTCAACAGCATCTCAGTTTTACCTTGACAGTTTGTCACACGATCCATTTCTTGTTAGTATAGTCGGTGTTGTAGTGTAGCCGTGGAGAAAGGCACATTACATTTCGTACTTTGCTTACACCGCCAGCGCCTCCTTTGACTCGACGGTGCGCCTGTGGGACGTGGAGCGAGGCACGTGTATTCACACGCTGACAAAACACCAAGAGCCTGTCTACAGCGTGGCGTTCAGCCCCGATGGCAAACATCTGGCCAGTGGCTCCTTTGACAAGTGTGTGCACATTTGGAACACCACGGTGAGTGTCCGGTGACCATAGCAGAGACACACACAGCATTATGTTAACCCTCGAGGTGGTCATTCTCACCATGTGCTCCGGTTGCAGAGCGGAGCCTTGGTCCATAGCTACAGGGGAACTGGCGGTATTTTTGAAGTGTGCTGGAACGGCACTGGAGACAAAGTTGGTGCCAGTGCATCAGACGGTTCGGTAAGCCACCCATTGGTTGATTGTTATATATTGATACAGCTCTGAGAAACAATTGAGCTGCAAGCACTGAAACAATATCTCGTTTAACTATTCATACATTTTTATTTACATGGTGTGTGTGTGTGTGTGTGTGTGTTATTTTAAAGGGACACTCTTCAGTTTGTTATGCGGCATTGTAACACAATCACGGTTATTCATGTCATGTATTTGTCATTTAATTCCTTAGTGCTTGTGTTTGATCAAATTGAATTTTGTAACATTCGGAATCATAATAGTACTTCCAGTATTATTAATCCTGTTCCCTCTACCCTACAGGTATGCGTTCTTGATCTCCGGAAATAGCATCCTGCTAAAGATTTAGAATATGAATTCCTCCTTCTGACATCAGTGGACAAACAGTTGTTCAACAGCGGCTGTATCGTGCGGAATGGAAGACCGGAACCACACGTCTGCAGCATCCTGCCTGAGAGAAAGCAAAGCCAACTAAATTCACTGAGCCTCACAGTTTGTGGGTGTGTCATTATACAGATTGCTGCTGGATTTGAAGTCACATGGGAGTACACAGGACCAGTTCCTTTGGTGCACCCATGCTGTAAAAAGGCCTGCGGCCTGAGGTTAGGGTTTGCATATAGTGTGAATAAGGCTGTTAAAAATATCTATAGCCCTCCCACCACCCCCCAAATAAAATATCGCTCTGAGTTGTACTCCATGTTCACAATAACTGATGGACAAAGTGGCAAAAGTAATAATATTGATTATGCTTTAGGATAATTGGCATGCAGGTTGCTTAACTTTCCCTCAGTGGAAATAGTTTGTTTTCAAGAGTACATCTTGGTTATATTTTCACCACAAAGACTTTTAAACGTAAAATAAAAATGAAGTGTGAGGTAGTTGTGTGCGAAAGCTTCAAAACATCATGTTCAAAACAAAAGCCGCCAAGAACAGGCCTCTATAAATGACATGTTTGAATTTCACAGGGTTTAAAGAAACATCATTTGAGGGACACATCTACACGATGTGATGTCATTTATAGACTTTTTTTTTTTTTTTTTTCCCCTCCCTTTCTGGATGTAAATTTAACTAATGTAAATATATGTAAATGAGATAAATGCACAGATGTGTATATACTGTGTATATGTGTTGATTATATACAGTAAACTGCACACTTGCGGTTCTTTGCTAAGATTCCAATATAAGACCTTTTTCAGAATGCATGTCAAACCTGTTAATTTTGTCAAAATATGTTCAACATATCCATTTGTGTACTATATCAATTTATGTGGCATGGAGGAGAAAAATTATTTAGTTTTTCAACCTGTATTAATAGCTGTTTTAATAGAGACTATAAGATGGCAGTGCTTTGATTTCTGCAACAGACAAAATATAGACTCAAATGGTCATTGCATCTCTAAACTCTAACATGGTTACATGTTGCCATCTTTCACTGACAGTCTACTGGAAACTTAAAGCACATTATGGCTGTTAATCTGCTGTTGCTAAGGAGGCTTTGATGAGTCTATGTGGATTGATGTCCCATGCTTGAGAGCTGATCATGTTGGTCAGGTTTGCCTGTTTATATCAAACACCTGTAATGTTGGCTGAACTTTAATACCATGCAGTATGCGGCTTCTTTTTAGTTGTGTCTAATTTTTTCTATTTTTTTTTTTTTTCTATTTTCTAATATTTTGATATTATCACGAACGTACATGCCACGTATTTGATATGCCTTGTTCTCTGGCTCCTTCAGCGTTAAGTCAAACCCTTTGGGCAATGTGAAGTGCACTTTTCCAGATGGGTGAAGCAATGTGTAGGTTTTGACAAATCCAGAGGCAGATTTTAAACTTTTGTTTGTTATTTACGTCATAATTGGACATTGACGGATGGCTAGATGTTGTCTGACGTGTTTGTTCTCTGAGAGCCATTATTGTCTGTGTCAGACTGAGAAGTGAGTTGTGGTGGGTGGCCGTCTTGGCATGCTGAAGAGCCCAGTGCGGATCATCATCTCATCTTCCACTCTATCCAAGATGAGGACATAATACAATTATTCACTCAATTAGTCACTCAATGTCTCAAATAAATCACTATTTTGATATGAGAACACGGTTGTGCATCTTTGCTTTGTTCAAATCTGTTGTTACATTAAGCATGGTTGTTTAAATGCAGCTTTCTTGATCCGATAGCAGTTATACTAAATGTATTCATGACAAGCTAAAATCTATCAAACTAAAAGATATCAAAGCAATATGGTTTCAAACAAAACCTTCAGTAATGGTTGACATTTAATGTTATGAAACTGACTAAAAGGACAAAATAAATAAGGACAGAAAAATAAATGAAGACTGCTAGAACTGAAGAAATAAGGCAGATGAAAAAAAAATGCATATCTTGGAAATTATTGTGTTAATAAATTAGCATTGTTTTATCCTTCCATGGGACTATTCACCCAACCTAAAGACAGGTCAATAAAGTAACACCGGTGTACTGGCTAATAAGATCAAATTGATGAAGCAATGAAAGGCTACAGTACATAACAAAACTAGTAGACTCAAGTATTAATACATGTTGGTTTCTTCTCATAACATCACAAAATGAGACTTAAGTAGACTACAGGAAAATCAACGATATATATAAAACCATGTATATTTATGTCAGGTGGGGGAGCAACGTGCTTTCTATGTACTAGTCACTAACAGCATACCAAAATATAATGTAAGTGAAAAAACAACATGGCACAACAGGCTAGAGGAAGACTTGGCTGGGGGCCAGTTAGTGCCTCACAGAGTTCTCCAAGGATTACCCATCAGCATATACGTCTTCTTGTAGCTCACTGGAAATGTGGATTTCAACTGTACTAGACTCTGAACCTAGCAAAACAGAATAGTGTAAATTATTGTCTGAAGGCCAGTGGATTCATAATTATCACCTTCATTAAAAGCCTCTCACACAGGTAATGTAAGTTGTAAGTGAATCAATGCATTTGACACAAATGTATTTTGGGAATTTATTGCATACCACAACCACAAAAATACTTTTTCTATGGGGAAACATTTTACTTTACTATAAAGATCTGTAGAAGAATATCAAATTGCATTTAAGGAGTGTAAACAAGCTCATTAAGTGCTCTATTCATACATTGGAAACATGGCTTATAAACATAACTTTATTTTGTCATCGACTGTGAATGTTAAAACACAACATTCAATGGCTTTTGCACATTGCCATGGAGGTTAAAGCATACAGTATAGTATAAAACCCATCACAAAATCATCCCAAAATACATTTAATATTTTGCTCTCACTCAATTCTGCTTGAATAAGAGGATAAATATTGACATTTTAATACAGTGCACTGTTACATTGTCTGCCTGCCAGTTGTAAACAATGAGCTAGAACATGTCACAAACTACTCATGCAAACCAAATGCAGTTGATATAGTGAGTGAAACCATATCTTATTTGATGCATTTTCCTCTTCTGTTGAACAGCTCACATCTTCATATTAAGGGAAGGCAGTGCAACCACAGCTTCAGCAGCCACCATGCAGCGGATGTTGAGGGGTGGTGTTGGGTCTACAGTTGGACTTCACCAGCCTTGATACACTGGGGAGCTGCTACCTTCAAAGATCTTTCCTGCAGCCCCATTACCTTCAGAGAGCACACTGATGGCCTCAGACTGCTGTTGCCCGTTGCCCTGGACGTGGCTCTGGTAGAGCAGAGTGGTGCCCATGATGGGGTTGAATCCCCCTGTGTTATGCACTGAGGTAGTCAGGGAGTCCCAGGGCAGTTCTCTGTGGTGCTGCAGGCTACAGTCCAGGTCGACACCTGTCCAGCCGTGAAAAGCCAGGGTGTTGAGGAAGCCTTGCATGGGGTTCAGAATGCCCTGGAAAGGCAAACGTTTAGAGCACTCAACACATGAGACCTAATAGGCTACAATGTTATCACTGCTAAGTAGGGTTGCACGGTATTGACAAAATGTGATATTGCGAAATTGATCATGAAAATTGCAATATCGATATTAACTTCTATATTTTTAAACATAAGTAAAACACAGGTTATGGGCAACTGCATCAGAATATATTCATATCAGGTTAAAACAGCACATTTTCAACTCTCATATTGGTCGTACAACAGCAGTAATTCTAAGATACCGAGGAGGCATTATTTTTGCCACTAATGTTTCCTCTTCGATCTCTATTATGTCATTAGCTTACTCAGCCACACATCTTACTGTTCTGTCTAAATCAAACATAACTAAGCCAAACAGCCAACAGATGCATCTCTCCACAAAATAAACTGAATATTGCATAGTTCCAGCAATATTTTCAATGTGATATTGCGATAACAATACTGAGTCAATATATTCGCCACCCCTACTGCTAAGCATCTCAAAGGTTTGGTCCAGTGACTCCCAAAACATAAGAGCTTGATATAGCCGACGACCTCCTCCTTTGGGCTGCAAGCTTCAATTGCGTTACAGTACAGTACATGTTGTGTATGGTGATACCCACCATAATGAACCATGTGATGAGGGCGGTGTTCCTGGCATTCCTCAGGCTGCTGTCCGTGATGTCTGCCTGTACTTCCAGGAAGAACAGCAGGATCTCGTTTATGATGTTGGGCACCCAGCTGAAAATATGAAACATTGGTCCAGGAGGAAATGTCTCAGTAGTTTAGAGGGAAGGGACATTTTGACCAAAATAGATATACTGAACATTTAAATTAAGTTATGTAAAAGTGATTGGTGGTTGGCGTATAGCATTTTATGCAGCAATACCACTTCAGATGCAATATTATTCTAGAAACACAACTATGGCATGTTACATTTTAATCTATCCACAAAATAACCAGGAAAAATGAATGTAATGATTTCAGTTCAATTGGACAAATTCAATTGAAAACCACATGTAATTCATACAATGCATTTGTTTCAGATGAGGTGTAAGGTTTATATTACACAGGATCGCTCCATATAGCTTAATGGAACACACACAAATGTATACAGGACCTAGAAACTTAATACTATTTCTTGGATTAAGAAACATACCAAATGAAGAACACCAGCATTATTTTAAAGAAGCGTATTTTTACATCAGTGGCCAAGCGTCTCTCATTCTCTGTGTAGATTCCTTGGCGTCCTTTTAGTAATGACGTCACTAAATATGAAAGGAACATTATTCATATACACATCAAAATGTGACATTATTTAGCCGCCGGAAAAGGAAAAACGCACCTGCCAATGTTGTACGGGCAAAGAACACTGGGTTGGCTACAAGTACCAGCAGCATAGGAGCATATGTGGTCACATAGTGAGGTATAGCGTGCTGAAGGCCATTCTCGCAACTGTACAGGAGAAGAAACACAAGGAGATTAACCATTTTGCTATGTGACCATTCGCATGTTAGCCAAGTATCTTTACCAACAACAACAACAACCATATGTTCAACTTGTATGTATTGTGTCAATTTACAAACAACAATATATATTGCAGATTACATGTTCATGGAAGTGAAATGTATATAACCTGTGGAACACAGCTGGGCTCCATGTTCCCTGCCTATCCCCGGCCCTAACTACTACTAAAGCTAATTGCACTAGTGTGAGTCGTCGCTTAATGCCCTGACTGTAAGTCAGCATTGTTACACTTCCCGATCACTTACTCAGAGATGGATGGGTAGTAGAGCATGGCCACACCCTCCACACACAGCAACGCAGCCAGACCCCATGTAATCATGTGGTACAGGATGATGGTGCTAAGGGAGGGGGGGGAGAGACAACAAGTCATGAGACTGAAGCATGGCCTGCTTTTTTTCCCTTGCTAACATGGTAACAGCTACAGTATTTACCGTAAATGGACTGTATTCATGTACGGTAGCGGCTTTCCAACCTACCAGCCACATTCAAACGCTGTACGTCAAAGTCACGCATTCATTCACGGTGTTGCTGGCCGTACAAGGCAACCAACCACCAGGAGTCTAGTTAGATGTCTTGCTCAGGAACACCTCAACAGCGGCAGCAGGGTTCGACCCAGCAACATTTTTGACCACGTGTCACTCCGCTCACTCTACCAACTGTGCCACTGCTGCCCACAGTGCTCGACCATCGAAACCAAGCATTGGAAATGGAAAGTTCAGTCTCACTCATTTGTTCATTCATTCTGTATTAGATAAATGGCAAGGTGCAGCAAATGACGTGTGAGAATGGGAAAGATGAGTTAAAGTCCGCTAACTGCCCAGTTTGATCAAGTTCAAATATCAACAAGCGTCCGAAATGACTTCCTAATTAACCTTTTAACTGTTGTCAGCAGTATGAACAGTTGTGTGCTGAAATGTGTCCGTTTTTGTTACAAAGCGGTGCTGCTGGTATTAAACTTCTTTAAAAACAGGACAACGTCAGGGGGCACCTTATTCCCGCAGAGGTTTTCACCACCAGGAAGACATCCACAGCATAGCAGAACGTCCACCAGAAAGAAGCACTGAAGAACAGCTGGATCCACATCTGGGGGAACATTATCAATTACCGTCAGCTCTCACTGCAGTATGTTGCTCTAGACATACCTTAATACATCAGATACCAGGAGGCATCGCTTAATAACTAAGAAACGATCTGGGGAAATAGAACTAGATACTCCATACAGGTGTTTCATGATGGGTATACACTTACACTTGCATGCTACTGCTTTAATATGGCCTATATAACAGTTGGACCAGGGTGAGCATGGTCATACCCATTATCATATGATAATTATACATACTGCACTGCCAACACAGAAGACCTCTGGCCACACATCACTGTTGTTGGCCACGGAAATGCCTTCTATGACGTTTGGCAGACCCAGCCATATGGAAGACCTTACGAGGATGCCTAGAGAAGAAGAATAAACACATGTAAACATAATGTTTTACTATACCACCTGACTGCTTCAAAGATCCAATTATTCAATTAACTCTATGTGTAAAGGGGAAAAAATGTAAACAAAATGGGTATCTCCTTGTAAAAAGAGTAAGAAGGTATGCTTTCAATTAACATGGAAAACACATTCTTGCTCATTGTGCGTTATTAAGTGCTACTTTCTTCAGGCATGGAGACCTTTTAATTGTAGGTAGATGTAATGGAAATCTTAAAGGTTTCCAACTAGGTTTTATAAGGGTCTTTCCACTTCCGACAAGAAGGGGTCTAGCATCTGTGCCGTTAGGCTGGAAAAGTGTGAGATCGTTTAGTCATGATGTGATGGAAGCGGCTTACTGCTGTGCATTTCCATAGCCAATGGTGTGTGTAGTCCGGAGTGTTTTGAGTGCTTTTACATGCACAGTGGAAAATGAGTATTATGTCATCGTAGTCATTTGCTTGTCAACTGTTTCTTCAGTTGTAAATGCTAATTAACAAATCTAGATAATGCATAACATTGCTGATACAGTGTGGTGTCAAATAAATTAGTTGAAGTTAAAGTATTTCACTGAATATAGAAAACACAGTAATGACCATATGTTTCAGTAAGCCTTCACATAAGTTTGTTGAGTCACAAGATATTTGATTAATTCAGACTTAATACATGATATTAGACCACACAGCCTTGCACATGTCCACACTATATAGGCAATAGTAATATATCTCCTTATTTACTGTAGAAAAATCAGCTATATAACACATTAGTTTATCCAGGCTATGAACCTAAGACCACAATGGAAGAATATGGTGGTTATTACAACCTCCATATGAATAATTAACATTCCTAAGCACGCCATTGAGTCCATTCACATAACCTAAACTAAAACTGACATAAAGGCAGGGTTACTATTTACTTATTACTTATTTTATCATTACTAAGTAAAATAATAATATTACTTTACTTCGGGGTATTGTTCTTGTAACACAGTTATGCAGCATTTCATGGATTAGTAATTGTAATATTACCGTTTTGGAAAAAGTAATTTGTTACACTACTAGTTATTGAAAAAAGTAATATTACAGTAACTAGTTAACTATTAGTATTTACGACTAAACACTGTATATGACTACATAGCATCATCTGCGAATCAAATTCGTCTAAGACAAACAGCAGTAGGCATGTCAAACTATACACTCATTTCCCCTTACACTACATAGTCTGCAGCACTAAACAATGCCAATAATGTTTGATTTTACCTGTACATCCCAGAATATCACATATGGTGATTATGAATAATATTCGTGATGAAGACGCAGGCTTTGGGAGAGGATATTGTCCAAGTCGTCTGAAACCCCTGCGTTTAGGCAAAATCTGCAATATAGAAAGTATTAAACTCAAACTTGCACTTCCGACGCTTAATGCCCCAAAGAGGATGGGCTGGAAGGTGACCACAAACTCTGTGGCTGCGTCTCGGTTTGGACAGCAGAAGGTCTCCAGCCGTGGGGATGCCATCACGGACTTCTACTCTAGGTACTGTAAGCTGCAGAATGAAAGAGACCGAAATACAGCGTCCATGGCCTAATATTCAGAAAAATCACGGGTTGATTATCATGTGCCTCTATTTAATCCCGCCAGTCCACTAAGCACCGACAAAAGGCTGTTGTATTGCATTGCAGTCTTAAGCCTTTAAACGCCAAAACTCAACTTTATTAAACGATTTAAATTGTAGAGTGGGCAGAAATGTTTCAGAAATTATTCTCTTTGGCCAGCCAGGTCTACAGCTGTTGAATTCACCGCACGCATTTTAGCCTACTATTACAACAAATTTTCCAAAACTGTGAATGTAGAATAAACCAAACAAATCGATGTACATGCCAAATATGCGAATAACATAATGTCAACAACAAGCAATTATAAAAATAACCAGTATTGTCATATGGTAAATGGCCTACATGAATAGATAACGTTTACAAAATAAAACTTAACCATGGCCTTTAGGATAACCTGAGGATTCCAGAATAATTTAATTGGCCCCTTTTTCTGTTGATGACATTGGTTAATATTCATCTGGCATTACTGCTTCATTTTCATTGGCCAAATAACATAATTTTAGGCCTATAGTTGAATGTGTAAGTCTTACAATATAGGTCAACGTGGTACTCGTTACTTGGCCTGATATTTGAGAAAAATACATCTTAAATGTAGGAAACAAAGTGCCAAGCCTGGGACATTCATTATAGTGGGTATAGTAAAAGACTGTATTATAGGCCTAATGACCTTCTAATCCATGTACCTACACTGGAACATAGTAAATTATACGATAAACGTCTTTCAGGGATTATCGACCCCGTAATAAATTTACTTGCTGCTTGGTTCCAGAAATGGTCACACAACCAACAAGCACGCACGCACACACACAAACACACGCACACACTCTCTCTCTCTCTCTGTCTCTCTCTCTCATTTGCTGCCATCTGCTGGTTACTTGATATATTCCTAAGGACTAAAATACAATACATCGTATTCTAATGAGGTTAGAGATGAACAGGTAGTTTCTGCTTGTGCAGTACATTGACGTGTTGGCCTGTCTATGTAAAAATTCGATACACCGATAGAATTGTATAACATGTAAATGTTTATAACTTTGTTAGCACAAGTAAGCCCACATCGCTTTATCAAACCATTTGTTTGACATTGTAATCAAATAAAAATAAAGTAATCAGCCAAGAAAGTTTTTCTTATAAGCGTTCTGTGGGATTTTATCATTGGCAGCATTCATTTTTTATGGGTTGGAGAAAAATACAAGTATTTGTTGTATATATATATATATATATATATATATACTTTAAACAGGGCAAAATACTTTCACTATGCCATGATGATGTATATATGCTATACTTTCTAGTTTATTAAATATTTTTGGCACCACAACCTCAACCAACCTCCAACCCACCCCAATATCCTAATAAGAGTATCAAATTACAGACCAGTTAACAGGTTCTGAACCAACTGGCAAAACTGCTTCCTGCTTTTCAGGCACTATGCTTGAGGGGGAAGGAATGACATCACATAGCTATGACCTGCCACAAGCGCTCTGAAAGCAAATGAGTGACTGACACCAAATGTGTTTTGGTGTTGTTTTTTTATGCACCACAGTCCACAGTCCAGTCTCGGATCCTAGAAAGTATACAACAGACAACACAGCAGTATTTTGAAACCCAAATGTTCACAATGTCTGCCGGGCACAGAGAGGATCTGTCAAACAATGCACGTCAAACTGGAAATACTGTTTTTTTCACTAACCCTCTGATGGGCGGTAAGTTGTTTTGGGAGTGCATTGCTGCACAGCAACATGCAGTAGAATGTTCCACATTGCACAGTACGCATTTCAAAACGCCCAAACCTTCTTTTGTGATATCTATACCCAGATGTCGAATCGGATTGGTCTCCTATTCACGATGCAGCTTTTAATGGACGTCTCCTTGCTCTTCAGCGCCTCATCGCTCAGGTAAGACCATTTCGTTAGCTCGGGTTAAAGGGACACTGCAAAAATTGGATCTGGAATTCCCCTTGTGGTTGTATTCAGCATTACAATATTGTTGTTTTGGTTTGACATGCTGAGCGAATGTCCCACCTGCAAATGAGTGCTAAGTGGCTGGCTCAGCCCTGCTTCTCTCAGCTGAGGCAAACATTAGGGGTTCGAGGCATGTCACATTAAAGGTGTAGCTATTGCAAGTGTATACACTTTATGTAAAATTCACCAAATATCTCCTTGCATTTCACTAGCTTACTGTTCTGTTACTTCTACACAGCCCTGGCTCTGTAAATAGGAACATTAACAGAGTGGCTCCCATAAACCGCTCACATCAACAAAGTAGTACGTTTTGCTTCACAATGCGTTTCGATGTGTGGGGTAGTGCCGAGTGCCTCGGAGGGATATTGTTTTGATTTGAGCTCAAAGTTAGCAAGCGCGCTCGAGAATGACCGACCCTGCCTTTAATGCACCAGTACACATTCATTGAAGCGATTCAGTGACTGTTCACAGGGAGCCTGTGTCAATCTGTCCACCCTGGACCGTGTTTCTCCGCTCCACGGGGCCTGCATGCAAGGCCACGAAGCCTGTGCCAAGCTTCTGCTGGATAAAGGAGCAGATGTCAGTACTGATTTCATTTCTATTTTCTTCACATTATTTAATTATTCATTATTATACAACAAGACACCTCATTATTAATCTGTGCGTTCAGTTCACTTGTGTGTGTGTTTGTTAGGAAATATTAACCAAATACATGTAGGACTGCTCCTACTGTTTAACTTCTCAGTTACAGTGTACTTACTTGATACAGATTCTCATCATTAATGATTGAATGTTTTGTTTTCTTTATGATTACTTATATTCAGTTTAGCGTGTCAGAGACTCCATATGGAGTGCAGGTTATTTTCCTTCCTGCTCATCTACTGTGCACTAGGTAAACCCTTTGACCGTGGATGGAAACACCCCCCTGTCAGAGGCTTGTGCCTGGGGCCATGTGTCCTGCGTGTCTCTGCTCATCCAGAATGGGGCCCCTCCCCAGGAAAACAGCCAGACCAGTTCTCCCATCCACAGGGCTGCTGCTAAAGGTCAGATAACACATTCTTCAGCAAACAAACACAGTGACTACAGATGCTCAAATAAGACAGCACAGACACATATAGTAAATATTAGAGCATTTTAAGCCAGTTCTCACTGATTATTTTAAAATCATATTTGTGCAGGCCAAACTGAGTGCATTGAGACTCTTGTTCAGCATGGTGCAGATGTAAATCAACATATTGACCAATCAGGCCCCCCTCTCTACACGGCCTGCTCCAATAACCAACTAAAGGCTGTGAGGACATTGCTTCAGCTAGGTATGATTTCTTCATTGTATGTTTCATAATAATACTGTTTTGTATTGTTTTAGGTGAAGTTAATTATATTATGATCAAGAAGGGACTAAAGACTATAACTTTTATAATATGGCTGTTTCATATTTCATACAATAACATTAGAAAATTATTCATATTCAGTGTTATTCTTATGTATATTATTTTCTGAAGAACTGGCTGCACCATCGGTTACGGAAATATTGTCTGCATACCTGGATAGTCGCAAATAGGCTTAGCCTATTTGTAAGCTATAGATGTGACTGCTTCTTGACATCATTTCAGTGCAGGAATAGTAGGTTACATTTATTTGAGCTGTTTCAAGGCCTATCAAAAATATGTAAAAACACAGATAGCCTTCAAATTCTCTATAAGGATAAGAACAAGTGAAGTGGAGAAGAAAAATGCTCCAGCTATCAGAAACATCACTATATAGTCATTTCCTCCTCAAGTCGTGGATCAATAGCCTCGGGATACCACCTTGATCTCGCGACCTCCAGCGGTGCTTCTCTGGCATCCCTGTGGAGGTTGGAGACATGGAACCCGAGTGGGCTGTTGACCTCAACTGAGGAGAAGCAAAAGGAGCCAGTTGAGGTGGTATGGGCATCTGGTAAGGATGCCCACTGGGCACGTCCAGCTGGGAGGAGGCTTCGAGGAAGACCCAGGACTAGGTGGAGAGATTATATCTCCTTATATCTCCAAATTGGCCTGGGAACGCCTCAGGATCCCCCAGGTGACGATGGATGGATGGATACTGTTTCACAGGTTCATCCAATCACAATCAAAATTTTTTTTGAAAGCACCTGCTCTCTTTGAATCCATTTCAATGGACGGCTTTCCAGATGGAATGCGTCTAACAGACATAGATATCTGGTCTTGCCAGGTTAGCGGTTCCAATAATTGGTTTTTTGAACTTTGAGGTCCATCCATCCATCCTCATCCGCTTATCCAGAGTCGGGTCGCGGAAACTTTGAGGTGTTCCACTGTATTGCAGGTGCAACCGTGAACCGTGGTGTGGCTGACGACACCCCGCTCCACGTGGCTGCCCGTCTCTCCAGCCCCGAGATGGCATCTCTCCTGATGGAGCATGGAGCGGATCACTCCCTAAAGAACTCAGAGGGCAAACGGCCACTTGACCTTGCGTCCCTGAACAGCCTGGTGGAAAGGCTTGCAGGAGGTATTGCTTACAAATAGCAATACTCTGATTTGGTAGCCTTTCGATTGCTATCTCAGTAGATTCAAAATAATAAAAACACATCTCTCCCTCTTGATTCGTGCCAAGAAGTGCCCTGTCTAATGCAGTTGTGTCGGAGATTCATCATTAAAATTTTTGGCAAGGACAGGTTTGGAGGTATTCGCGGCCTACATATACCCAAAGAGCTGACAGACTACCTTCTCTATCTACCAGACTCGATCGCATTCAATTAATAATCACATTTTCCTGTTCAAATAATTGGCACTAGAGGGCAGACCTGCACCAGCTTGGGTTATGAGACATTTGTTATTCGATGCTTGATGTGAAATCAGTGTTTTAACAATGAAAACGTGGAAAAGAAAATGTTTTATTTATCTCTGCTGAGCTATTTTGTCAATTACAAAGGCAGCCTATGTTTTGAATAAATTGTCCTATATGAATGAGAAACATTCATAAGGATTAAAATCAAATAAAGATATAATATTCACTAAGTCCATATGTTGCAAGCCATCTGTATAGGCTACAACAGCAATCATGTACATCTCTTTGTATGGATGGATGTTGAGAGCAGAATCCCCAGATGTACTGTATCTCAAAGGAATTTCAGGTGAACACTGGCAGAACACACAATCTCTTAAACCAGAACCCTGGCACTGCCAGCCACTGGGCTGTAGTGTTGACCTATCCACGTGTGGCGTCCTCAATTATTAATTTATTGGTAAAATTCGCCCTGACGGTAGGTCATTTTAACTCATATAATCGTGGTCTAGGTGGCCTCGAGCTCATTAATGGATATTTACTGTATTCAAAATGGCCGTTATTTCCACTGACATTATCAGCATGATCTAATACATCTAAGACTGAACTACTCTGGCCTTTATTTTGGACAAATCTCAGTATCAGAAGGTATTATTCTACTTGTTTGTCATTCATTACCTTTAGGTCTCTATTTAAGGGTGATTTGGGATGAACAAGAGAAGTACAAGTGAACATTCCTCTTCAATGTGACAAATGCAACAGTTGCTCAGTTCTCAGGGAAGCATCATGGTTACATGCAATACTCATTACTTTATATAGCCTAGATCCCATCATTTGCCACTTTAAGTAAATCACTGTCCTGTCTCACGTAGCATGAATCACCTGGGGCAAACCACACACATGAGCCTGGTTTCAATTTACTCCTGGTTAATGTTAAATCGTTACAGTGGAGGAGTTGGCTTCTGAGACTCTGACAAGATCTATCAGACCTCTATAATTGGTTTAATCTGGGGAATCAGGACGAAGGATTCAGTCTGCAGGAATGAGTCACATGACCATTCTCACTCACACACCCAGCTTGTGACAGTGACAGTGACAATACGGTTTTGACCCCCGCTGAATTTATGTAGGCCTGTATGCAACTCAAATGATACACACTTGAAGCCACCTGTATTGTATCTGATACAAATCTATCTGAATTATTTTAGGGCGGCAAGCACTTATGCATTCACAACAAATAGCAAAGAATGCATTTCATACAGTACACATAGTAACAAACCAATTATTTCACACAAATGCATGTGGTGAGAGAAATGTGGATTATATATACCATTAGATGTTAGAACAGTAGCAGAATGAATTTGACGAGAAATAAAGGCCCGACACACAGTGCAAAAGACAACAGCACACTTAACAACAATTACCTCCGTCACCATCAGTCTATCTAGTGCTTATGCTAGATGACAGGCGAGAACATGTACTTCACACACATGGTGTGACGTCCCCGCTGTGCAGGAGCTCACACACTGAAGGCTGAGCACTGAGCATGATCCAGTTATAGATATCCAGAGTTCCCACCAAGCTGGGAGAGTTGGTTACAACATCCTTGTGCGCTCACCAGTAATTGCTTAGGTATTTTTAGGTTGACTGTGTCGGGTTAATTAAAACAAATAAGGGAGATAGGAGATGCAGAGCTCTTCCTTGGGCTCACGGGAATAAATGAGAAGAGGTTTAGTGAGGTCAGACACTCGGCAACGCTTTCAATTAAACTCCTTTGCACTGATTAGGTTTTTATTAAAGGGATAGGCCGCATCACAACGGTGACAATTTATGCACAACACAAGGGCAGGGGGAATTTAGTATTTCATATCTCGCATCGCCTCCTGGGATACAGTGGGCTAGTGCTTGTGCTTATCTACACACACACACACACACACACTTGTGATATTTTTTTTGAAAAAAAAAAATATGATATGGAAGTGATATTCAAGACAGTAACAAAAAAGTGCATGTTTATTGTCATACTCTCAGTAAGATATGTATACTATTTAACAGAAATATCAAATCAGCATAATCGAGAAAAAGACTAAGTCTTCATACATTTAACAATAAATACTCATTATCATGGATAATTCCATGATCATACATACACCTACACCTCACAATCTCACAGGGTTCAGAGTACAAATCTTTCCGGAGCAGCTTGAGGATGCTACAAACCCCCACACGGTCCCTACTATTACATCACCGTCAGACACACTCCTCCTTCTCTCCATGACAACGGTCCGTGGGGTGTAGAGGGGGGAGGGAGTGGTCGGGCACGTGCCCCAGAAGACTAGACCAGTCTAGCCTGGGCCCACTAGAAGTCTGTGCGTCTGCGGAGGAGAATGCAGGGGAATGGGCCTGTGTCCGGTCAAAGCTGGCTGCGCTGCTGGCATGTAGGTAGAGGCACAGCAGGGTGAGCACTGTCAAGAGCAGCACCAGCCTAATGAGAAGCTTCTGGAACCACAGACACGCATCCAGCTTATGCTCCAGCCTGCCGTTTGAGGCCAGCACGCGCATGAGCTTGAGGAAGGAGGGGGGGTGGGGTGGGGTGGGGGGAAGAGCGGATAGAGATTTGTTTAAGAAAGCTGTTCTATCAAGCTGTGGTGCGAGCTTGCAATAAACGATAAGAACGTCAAAACATTGAAGTAGCAAACTAGATATTAATAAATAACTAGCTCTTTGATTAATTACTAGGTGCTGTGCTGCTGTCAGGTACATTTAAATGTAACCCAACTTATTATGGGATGTACATACATTCTTCGTCCTCTGGGTTGTAGAGGAATGCATTTCACATCCACAATACAATGCACATAAAAATGGCATTCACGTTTCTTTTAGAATTTTAATATTTATAAGATCGGAAGAGC
>JAODUK010000014.1:3556229-3606073 GCA_027564635.1 Typhlichthys eigenmanni | reverse complement strand
GAATTTTAATATTTATATATAATGTATATTTTATATATATATATATATATATATAATATATATATATATATATATATAATATTAATATATAATGTGCCAGTATAGCCACACCTAATCAGTGTTAGGCAAGTTACTCAGGAATTGTAATAAGTTACTAGTTACTTATTACGCCTTCAAAAATTAATATTACTTTACTTATTATTGGGTATTAAAAGTAATTAGTTACGTTAATAGTTACATTAGTATATTACTTTCACAATCACTACCAAGCCTCAGCCATTCTGAAAAATGACAACCTGTGTAGCCAGCTAATTTTAGAATTGAATCCTCTTTACTGGAACAATACTTCAATCAGGAGTCAACAATCAGCCAAAGTGAAAACATTGCAGCCTCTCAAGCCAGATGATTGACAGGTTGGCTCAATTAGTCTACCTACCCTAAGTTAGCTAGGACCAAAAATCTAATTATTTTAACGCAGTAACTATTAGTTACTTAGATTAGTAATTGTAATAATGTTACTATTTTGGAAATACACTACTAGTTACTGAAAAAATTAATACTATTACAGTAACTAGTAACTAGTTACTGCCCAACACTGCACCTAATGTAGCAAATATATAGTAATAAAATAGACCCTCACCGTCGTGTTAAGATCCTGGTTCCCACTACTTCCTGCATCTACAGGGCTGCATTCTCCCAGAGGGCTAAATGTTGTCTTGATGCTCTCCAACACTTGACAGCGTAATCTGCAGGGAAGACACAATCTCATGAAGAGCGGTTGCAGGCAGATTAACACCCTGCATGCCCAGCATCACAACTCCAGGGACAAGTCTGTGAGGCGCTATGAGGAGACACTATGACAGATGTATAATGAGTGGGTGAGCGACCAGGGCTTTAAGCCCCAGGAGGGAAAGAGTCTCTCCAGTGACCGTTGTTGCCTTGTACCTGTGCTCCATAACCTTGGCTTTGGGCACTTCTTTCCAGAACTGTGTAAGCTCTTGTGAGGTAGTGCTGTCCATCTCGGCAGCCATGATGAGGAATCGGTCCTGTGGGGAGGCCTGATAACCTGCCAAGACAAGGCAACATGAATCATGACATTAACAAATGATGACTTGGGTCTTTTTGATTAACCACCTACAATAAATGTGATGGTATACTTTGATTTACATGTAATGGAATAAAATAAACATGGGCTGTTTCTATTCATAAAATCTCATAACCCTACAAGTAACTCTCTCAAATCAAAAGAGCTCTGATAAATTACATCTGATATTTTAGTGCTGGCAGGACACACACTCTTTGAGTCATAGTGCCTAACCTGATGCACGCCTCAAAGGTATAGTCAGCTGTTGCAAGCTAAATGTAAGATAATACACTTTTTGTCAAATTCATCAAATATCTCCTCGCATTTAGCTAGCGTACCGGTCTCTGTGCGTGTTGAAAAAAGAATCTGATACTTCTACACAGCCCTGGCTCCATAAATAGTAACATAAGCAAAATGGTGAACGCTCGCACCAACTAAGCCGTACCACTAAGAAAGCAACAGACGGGTACCATATGATTATTCTGAACCTTTGCTGAGCGTGCCGTGCAGTAGGCACGGCACGGGTAGATATAAGTGCGGTACCTCCATGCAAGGACACAACTATTTCCACCGAAGAGCCAGGCTCACAGCAGCTACTGCTGGGCTTAACTCGGTACTTCTCAGGAGCTGTGGTCCGTACCTGGAGGGGCGCCACGGCCGTTAATGGAATACACAGAACAGAGGTGGTTCTTCCAATACGTATGCTGAGAAACCCGGGCTCACCTTGAATGCCACTTGATTTTTGGTTACATTGTTCAGAATAATGAGGCACTTCTTTTCCGTGTCTTTGGAGCCAAAGCTAAGCTCCTCCGCAGGGCTGAGGACACAGAACAAGGAATGCATCTCTTTGAATATCAAATATGTTGTTGTGCATAGCTGAGGCTCTGCTGCGCCATACAAGCCAAGTGTCTGTCTGTCTCTCTGCACAATGGAGGCAGGTGCACTGGGGTTGCTTTGCACCGCAATGCTTTGCTGTTCCTTCTTGTGTCTGCTACGCCTCTTGTGTTTAGATGAGGGCCTTGTGGTCTGTTTGGTGTGCTATTCCAAAGACTGGTAGCTTCAGCATCAGTTCAAACATCTGCTGTATCAATTCACTATTCTCCTCAAGGAATCACACTGAGTCACAGTGTTTTTCTGTCTAGTATGTGTTACTCAAAATAACCTGGAAAACACAGGCCTGCTTTGTGGTACACACTAATCCAAACACGGACTCATTGTACTCAAAGAAAGTGCAGAGGAGTAATGATGTGTCATGGTGATAAACATTCTATTGATGCCTGTTTACCAAATACATTCTCTAGGTGCCAGTAACAAAGCTCTGTGTATCTTCAGGTGCTTGCTTCCTGACGTCAGCCTCTTTACAGGCCAAACTAGCAATTACACACCTGTCTTAGAGGTTTGGCTGGCATACAGCAGTGATTGTGCAGCCAAGCGGTTGAACCTTGAGGAACATCCTTGGCCTAAAACTAGCCGTGCGGTACTAACACCCGACCCACATCACACATAACCCCGCTCTCAGGTAACAAGTCTCAGTCCCAGGGTTCTGCCAGTGTGTATTGTTATTACGATACTGTCGCACATCTAATCTGCTCTGACAATATGCTTTTGTTCAGACGACCATGGATTACAATTCCTCGCTGGGTTTCAAGAAAGTCTTCCCTTAAATTAAGAACAAAGATGACCTCGTCTTCATTTTTTTATTATTTTCCCCTTTAGAGTGGATATAATGAATGGCTCTCTAGTCTGCGAAAACCTTTGACAAACACATCACTCCCTCCCACTAATGACACCCTCCTGGTCTAATACAGCTCGGAAACAATTGCATTTAAGGCTCAAAAAAATCTGTTTACCACTCTAATACATTTCCCGGAGCTGTACAAACCTTCACATCAAAGTCGACGCAGTAAAAAAAATAAACTAAACTGACATTATTCATGAATAGGGCTTGGCTTAATGCACAATCTGATGAATACTGACGCTGTAATGTACAATGCGATTAAATATGTACCTAGAATTGATGTTCAAGTGATTGAAAAAAACATAAATGTTTATGACACCTCTTTAGATTTTTGGACGAATGCCCCCAAAAGTGTGTAAAACCTTATGTGATATACCCGATAAGCTTGTTATGTAACTGCTGTGATTCATGAATGAGGTGACCTGTATCCTCCACATCTAATCCCCACTCATTTGCACGGGTGATATAGAATAAATTGATTTCTTGGTTAAAGATCAATGGGTTTTTGACCAATGTTGCTAATTGATTATCACAGCAGACTAAAGATTTACCACACCAAATGATTTCCACCCAATGATCAATTGATCGGAGGAGGGCATGCTTCATTTCTGACCCGATCCAGCGACCGAGGTGGTGGACCAAATACACTGATGAATGGCTTTAACCTAGGAGCCAATAAGTCTATCTCTTTGTCTTGCTCACTCCTGGACACGGCTGACCCACAGTCACTGTGCGACTACATGTGACTCTAGGAAGAGATGGGAGAGTGGTGTAAGTACCTAACATTTAGTAAAGGTCCTTTGAAGGTCGTAAGTGGCTTCCTCGCTCCTTTGGGTCGACTGTCTGTTTTATCATTGTCCTCTGCTTTCAGGCCATCTTCCATGAGGCTCACCTGAAATGACAAAGACAACTTCATTAAATGGAGGTCTCTGATATAACATGTCACTGTTATCTGATAAATGTATTTCTGGCCCTCTGACCTCCATACAGAGAAAATTATCAGCCAATAAAAGACATTGGACAGAACTTCATTGATTATTAAAGGGTCCCCTGGAAAACAATATTCAAATGGTTATGTCATCTTATAAGCACGCAAAGTTATTTCCCATTATTAGAAACCACAATGATAAATCTTGACTCATTGCTTTCACCTATCAGCGGAAGCACACACAACCAAAATAATCCCAAAACACATGACTGCTGACAACACAACCAGTGAAACCAGGTCAGAGTTGGTCAAACACTACTATATCATCAGTTTCACTTCATAAACATCTACAACCCCTGTTCCACACACACAAACACACACACACGGATGGGTACACTCACACACATGCACAGTCACGGGATAGTACCAACTGCTGACTGTGCAAATGTAAAATATAAAACCAAGGTCATTGGGGGAAATGATCAGATAACCAATGGTCTTGTACCTATTGTGTGTTTGTGGGAGGACTGATGGGGGAGTCACCACAATGAAGAGCAGAGGCAATGTGATTGGTTGCTGTATCACAAACATTGTATGACTCAAATGGGACTATAAAAACACACGTGCATGTATTCAGTGGTTCATTGCCATGACACCGCTATAATCAAGACATTGGGAGACCTTAATCTGATTCTTAAATGTTTATTTTTATTACTTGATAAAAATTAAAGTCTGACAGTCAGATAATAAGGTAAGTAATTATGTTAACAATTAAATGTAAAATACGATTAATAAAAATTTGAAATGTATTAACCAAACAAACTCAATCATACATTACACGCCTTCTCCATTATGAGACAAATAATTAAAATGAAATGATTCATTAAAATAAATGAATGAAATTATTATAGGAAATAATTCCCAAATACTTATACCAGAAATGCATGAAATAAATGTTATCACAATACAGAACAAAACTTCTTAAGTGTTTACACAAATCATGTAAAAACATATACATTTAAATATAAAGTTAAATTAAAACAATGGAGGCTCATAATTTTACATCATCAAAACTATACATTTTATATAATCTGATAATGTGGTGTCTATTGATTATCAACACTGAGAGGCACAAAACACAATTTTCTGTAGTGAAGGATAATATTAGTGTGCAATAACTATATAGCTTTGATTACAATTTGCCTAAATGGCAGTAGTTAGTACATTACAATAAAACAATCAATGAAAATATTCAAGTAGCATAAAATGCTATAAGTGTTAAATAATACGTTGATCTACTGTAAACAAACAGTACATGCATACTGTTATGAGTGCTGATGATTAGTTTAACAATAATTGCTAAATATTTGACACAAATTCCTGGTCAGACGATCACTTACTTCATTTTCACTTCATTTTCCATAATCAAGCTAGTGTCCTATATCTGCATATTATATGTTCTGTAATAACGTGAATACATTTGTGAGAAAACACAAAGAGGAGTGTCGTGGCCGTACATTATCGATAATGTTGTGGGAGACGATGGGTAATTAATATATCAGGTAGTCTAGTTGCAATGGGAACATTGTGATTCAGGACAGAACACACGCCACTCGACTGTCCACAGTGACTGGGAGGGGAGGTGCGCTCACGGGCGGCATGTGACACAAGAGAGAGAGTACACCTGCCTTTCCCCGTCGGCAGAAACCTCCCGTGCCTGTGAGCTCCTTGTGTGGGTGTGTTTCTAACACTGCCTCACTACCACCACCACCGCTTGTTTCAAAACAGAGAGAAAGGCAATTAGCTTCCCGGAGCAGTCATTAACACAGCGCTGGAACCCAGACGTATTTATCCTCAGGTGGGGGCTGACTCTGTATACACAGAGGAGTTGTTTATAAAGACAAAAAGAGAAGAAATGTCTAGGGTGGAGAATGCATTTAGATAGGCCAGTAATGTGAACACATCTGTTAACATGGTGTCCAAGAGAAGCCTTTCTCAGTAAGGGCTGATACAGACACACAATGTGCAAAGACCACTGCACTGAAGAAGAGAATGTTCTGAACATAAGGTCTTGCCATTATTGAATGTTCAAACTCCACTCCCACTGATAACCTGAAAAGCCTCTTTATATTTCCAGTAACTCAAGCTCACATACCGGTAATAACCATACCATAATAATGTTCAAAGTAAACAAGAAAAAAAAGGAACTGCACTATTACTTTTCCATTTTCTCTCATATTCGTGAGGCTTTGCATTACTGCCAGAACAAAAATGGGGCCTGGGGTACAGTACAGCTATCTGGGGGTTGGGAGGGTGATTGGTCCATCTCAGACTAAATGTTTTGTATCACTCTCTGCTGTAAATCTAAATCTGTTGGGCATGACTAATGTGGCTGTCAACAGCTTGTTGGCTGGCTTTAAACGGCTCATGGGGTCATACTTGGACGTTGCAGCACTGCTGGGTCCATTCAACACACACACAGGGGTTTCCTATTAGTATTTGTGAACATCTTTAAAGTTGAACTGAGGTTTACATAAAAGTATAACTGCTATGTTATACAGCAGGGCTCCACGTTACAATGGCCGCAGTAAACCTTGATGCAATGCCGATAACGACAAATATGCAATTCTTGTATGAAAAGTTCTATACAAAAAAAAGGGTATTAGTATTATTATTAATAAATATACACAGACCAATGGTAGTTGCTGATAAGTATGCAACAGAAATATCTTCTTAAACCGCTGCTACCTATTCCTGGGTACAACTTGATAGCAGACAAGTCAGAAAAGAAGATAAATCGATCGAGGTCGGATAGCCTTAGAGTAATAGGAAGGTGTGGTGTGTTCCAGTGGCATTAGCACAGCTGAGGTGTAGCTTGGCAAATTATATCAGAGCAAGAGATTGATATATGCTAATGTGTAGATTGGCAATTGATATGAGAGATGTAGAGAGATAGAAATAGAGATAGATAACATGTATTAACATTAACATGTATTAGTCCTTTCAGAAACTCATTGTGTGCCATGCAGCACAGAGAGTTGGTGTACATGGTAGAACATGTGGAATGTCTCTTGAGATTGGTATACGCCCAGGGGAAAGAGCAGCCAGCAGATGAGCACACAAAACACAAAGCGGTGAGCTATGACCACAAACGAGTTCAAGAGTACAACGGGCCAATAGTTTGAAGAAAACGAAACAGAAACCGAGAACCCTGTAAAAGAGCCCTATGTGCTGGTGTATAGTGGAACAACAATCACATTCCAGCGGGGAACAGACATAGCACAGCACCAGCCTTGACACAGGCTGCGGATCCTGAAAAAAAAAAAGCAGCTCGGAAGATGAGAGGAGTCATGCGCTGAGGATGCGAGGATAGGACGGCTGTGATGTATGAGTATTGTTGTAAGGATTAAACACCAGCTGAAGATATCTGGAGTCACCTTGACGGAAACAATGCCAAGGAGCTTAACGGCTTGCAAATCAGGGCATTAGCGCCACGTAATTCACAGTCGTCTAAGAGGAGTGGCCCGATTACATGCTGTAATCTAAAGACTTGAGTTAATAATAATAATTTTAAAAAAAAACTGCGATAGGAACTAGGAATAGTAACAGAATCTCAGACATCATCAGAGCCAACATCCAGAAGATATGGAATCTAGTGCTTCTGAAAGCCCTATGCAGGGTAATCAAGATTCAATCAGCCTCAGATCACTGCTTTATGATGTGCTAATGAGCAACACCCTCCATTTTCACTGGATTAAATGTATGGCAACATTGAAAGCAATTTGCCGTGGAAATATAAGCATGACTGCTTTAATTAAACACATGATATAGCACGTGAGATTACAAGCTCGCAATAAACACAAGAAACACACATTTAGCCATTTCATATAAGGGAAACAATGGACCGTGGGAGAGAGCACCGTATTTGGCTTAAGTGTGTACCCGGCGCTAATCAAGATAAAAAATGACCTACTTCCACCAATACACCCCCGCATACAATTGGTCAACCCTGTCACAGCCCATCTGTTGTGCAGCACTAACTGTATACTGGCATGCCCTAAGTCACAGTGAGTTTACTGAATACTACTCACACACACTAGTGGAAGTGTTGCATGCACTGTGTCGACACAGCATATAACACAGCAGTATAATGTGGCTGCTGTGCATCTTGGGCTTGCTTGCCTCAAAGTATAATACATATATAATGTTTTCTAAAGATGTATTGGGCACGTAGGCCCAAATGCCTCTTGCAGCTACCTTCCAAAGCTTCTTTTTACTCGGAAAAAGGACATAATATTTGGAAGAAAGCGTTGTACCTTTTTGGGCTTTACAGCAACTTCAGAGCTGTAGCTGGACTCAAGTGTTTCTCTGGACTCCAATTCTCCATCTTTACTCTCGCTGTCGTCCTCACTAGCTATAGGTCCGTTCTCACAGATTGGTGTTCGGAAGTCGTCATCGGGAAGAGGGGGGTAGCTATATTGGAAGGGGTCCTACGACATGGCCAAGCATGTTATGACACTGTATAAACATGCTTCTGAAAGTGGAGACATTCTTAATGTTAGCGCTCAAATGTCTAAAGCAACATAGAGATCTTCTTAAAAAAAAAACAACGCTTAACTATAGCTTCCTTATCTCAATATATGATCACAAACGTATCTTGTCTACAAAAAGTTGCTAATGGTTGGTTATTCACAATAACTTTAAAAAGGTTGAGTCAGGGATTCTGGAGAAGGATGGCTGATATTTGAACTACATCAAAATCAAAACCCCTTTCCCTTCAGTGCTAATGTATAGTGTGCTCCATCAGATATCTGCCCCCCCACTGGACACACATGAATATGGCTATCATAGTCTTGTATGGTGCGGTCTGCACCACTTCGCTTGTGTTCTTACTTACAGAGCCAGGGCTATGTAATAACACTGGATGTATATTCCCACGCGCTAGAAGACCGCGAGTGGACATTCCTTGAATTTGACAAAAGGTGATTGTACGCACGAATACACTTACAATCAGACTCCCCCTTAAATCAATTCATGTTATTGTAATGAATTGACACATACATTATTAATACATACAATTCATATTTTCAATGATATTGTTAATAAGAATGAAAATAACATACTGTTCCTCCCATGTGGGCCGGTAGATATTCAGCACCAATGAATGTATGGACCTCTGATTTGGAAGCGAACTTGAGCTTGCTGATGGCTTCTGGCCCCAACCACGTCTTCACAATCTTCCAAGCAGCTAGAATTGCATCACCATAATAATCAGGTTCTGATCAGCATATACATCAGTTGTAATACCTGTGTGACCACAAGGTGCGCTCAAACCTTACCGTTCATGATCCACGGCATGTCCACGATGATCATTTTGGCTAAAACGTAAAGAAGAAGAAATGTTACTACTATGCACATTCATCAAAATAATAGTGAAACTAAAAAGATTTATCTAAAAGTAAATCTCCAACTGCAAAAAATAACCGTAGATTCATATGAGATACATAATAGAGAAATGTATTAATTCTGAAGGACATTTGGTGTATCTGGTTGTACTTTTTTTACTTACATAAAAACCTGGGGTAGTATACTTTGAAGCAGTTAATAACATACTTCACAAAGTCCATGTCCTGAAATACAATTTGAAAAGATTAGAAACAAACCTGTAGTTTACAAAGTATGAGCCTCAAACTGTATTCAGCACATAATGCCCATGTTTTAGTATTATGTTCTGTGACTGACCATCATTACAATACCTTGGTGATGGTGTTTTAATTGATCTAGAGACTTTCAACAATAAACTTATTTTATCAAAATAAAGACTATGCAAATGAGGAAAATTGAAAGTCGTATTTGTACAGGCAAATCCTATAATTTAGCTAGCAAAGGGATATCTAATTATAGCTAAACAACTCTAACCATTAGTAAATCCCACTTAAAATATATTTTAAATTGTATAAATCTGGCATCCCCTTGAAATGCCCTTTTTTATGATTGTGATGAGCACATTTCTTATCGCAATCAGTTAATTATCATAATCAAAGAAGCCACCAACCTATCAATGCAACCTGGCTGGGCTCCATTACTGGCAGCCAGCCTCATTGCTATGCAACAGACTCACTTTGGGCCTTAATGAGATCACACTGGCCAGGGCCTACTCCAATGCACCGTGGTTCAGACAACTTCAATACAGCTGGTTTTTAAACTGGCTTTCTAATCCACTAATTCCATATTTGGATTTCACAGTATTCTTTCCCCTCTCTCTGCCATGTTTCTGAATGTGTGTTTAACTGAGACATTTCTGCAGGACAGTTTGGTCCATGACCTGAGCTCACCGACAGAGCCAACGTGAAGACACAGACAGCATATGGATTAGGCTGTCCACTTGGATTGACCAACCAGATTTAAAGGTCAATTTAATCTCAAATGTCTTCACCTATTGAGGAGTTATCAGTGCCTCTGAGCACACATCTCCCACAGCACGAAATATTAGAATGTTCCCTATAGCTTCAATTATATATATAATTCAAATGTTTTTATTAAACATTCTAATTAAAATATAATAAAAACATTGTATTTATTATATTATTAAAATATAATAAAACTGTTTTCAATTAATTTGACTTAAATATTTTGCTAACTCTAATATATATATAGCAGATCAGAGCAACTTCATTATTAGTAGAAAGTATAAACTTACAATATTGCTGAGACCAGAGTCTGTCATGTCAAACACAACAGTCAGGGGCATTCCTGGTTCTCTCTTTGCATACCGCTCCAGCCAGAAAGCAACATACTTCTTCTTGTCTATGATCATTTTGGCATCTTTTACGTATAGTTTCACTTTGAACCAGACTAGACAAACACCAATTAAAAATCAATTATTATACACTGTCGGATATTAACGTGGAGTATATGAAAACTGTTTCAAGGAAAGGTTTCTGATATAGTGATACAGTAGTGTGTCATCAATGTAAGCAAGTACAGCACTGTAATAAACATACAGAGCTTGTTGCCCTCTTTGTCATAGCCATGGAGGTAGAAAGAACCAGTCTCAAACGCCCATTGGGGAACACTGCGCTCAGTCAGATCTGATAAATGGACATGCACGCACGCACACACACACACACACACACACACACAGAACACATGTTCTATTAAACCGTTAGTAAACAAAATGTGCTGTTTCAAAGGCCAGTCATTTCATGATTGAATTTAACATTTCCACAAGTCATTCTTCAGAAAAAGACAAAAACAGGGGATTGTTCCAGTAGTGAACGGAGGGAAACTGGTGATCTGGTGAGCAACAAACAATAGCTCTCTGTTTGGATCTACCCCAGAGCACAAAGGAAACCCCTGATATGTTCTTTAGGTTGACAAACATCAAAATGCAGACATGTCTTGGTCTTATTTACTGCAAAACATAATATTAACACAGTCATGACTTATAACACATTCCGTACCATTAACTGAAAATTCTTTTCTCCACTGAAAACTTTCGTCGATCATTTTCAAGGCATCATCCACAACAAATGCCCTCCAGGAAAGGTACCCCTCCACCAGAGAATCTTCCTTCTGAAGTCTGTCCACATCTCTTGAATCATATTTCTCTGCTGAATCTGCAGGGGTAAACAGAGGTGCACATTCCAACCTACCTGAACTTTCCAATTCACAGTTGTGGACACGTTTTCAGCAAATGGAGAACAGGTGACTGTTACCGGTAAGTGGGTGAAGAAATAATGTAAACGTGCACCTGTATGGACACCCGCGGCACTAGAAATGTGACTAACGACGTACAGTAGTGGCTACACTACAGTATGTATTACGACGTACGGTGAGTACAGACGGTGTAACTGCTGCTACCGTAGCGGTACGGCTGTCTGCTCTTTGCCCATCAAGTCACACAAAAGTTCGCATATCCAATTATTATATAAAAATTGATGCAATACAATAGCTATAGAAAATAAGCAATATAGATAATGTCCCAATATAATTCTACATTATAAATACTGTAGTATAATTCGGTTATTACCTTGCATGTATTCATTCTTAAATCTTTGTCTTGTTTCCTCAATCTTTTTCTCAAGCACCTGACAGTGACACAAATAAGGTGTGCATAAACTCGCCAAATAAGTTATTGCCTGTACCAGCAGGAATTAAATAGTCGAAGAAAACGTATATAATAGTTACGGTAACGTTACCTGGACTGCTTCGTGATCGCCTTCAGCCATGTTACAGTAAAGTGTCTGCCTAACTTGTGACTGGTACGGTAGTTCCAACTTCCTTGTTGACTAGCAGTTACCGTACGGCAGCGAAGTGGCAGTGATAAGACAACGATGAATCAGTGCAAACAGTGAAGCTGTTCACCGCACATTGCCTTTTACTTCTACCCTACGAACACACCTCGTGTGACCGATTGAGTCACTACAGGTGACTCGAGAGCCACGATGTTAGCATTCGAGATACGAGTGGAAGCGTTTATTGGGCCGATCGCGGGGTTGCTTGATTTTGTAAAGATGACCACTTTAGCTTACGCTAGCTAGCATGTTTACATGATATAACCCATAATGCATTTCGGTCAGCAGAACAGGAAACAATTTTTATCAAATTCGCGCGCTGAGAGTTTGAACGAGCTAAGTATATTTTGTTAAAATATTTTATTTTAAGACATTTTAACGTGTCTAGATATATTTATCTTTATTTTGGTTTATTGACTGTTTGAAGCGACATTATCTAAGGATATGACGAGCACGGTACTGTAGCAGAACTGTCCTCATGGATATTATCTCTTATTTTACAAATGATGGCGAGTATGCAGGATTTAGGACATTGTGTGTCCCACTGTGGAAAAATAGTGTTATTTCAATGCAAACGCCCTTCATCCTATGGAGAAAATGAGACCAACGCCACTGAGTTAATATTCAGCCGCTTCTCATTCAAAGGACAAAACAATAACTTCTTCAAGGAAAGTGATGGCATGGCTGTCATCCACAGAAAGACTTCATCAGATGTGTACATTGTGAAAAGCAAATCTGTTTTGGATGTTCTCAGGAGAGTCACTACACCATGCGTTTTGTTGAGACACAGCAAGAACGCAGAGCGCTTCAAGTATAGCCTCCTCACTCTAACCAGCTCAAACAGACTGGAGCCCCACTTGGAATTTAAACTCCCATACCAAATACAGGAGTGTGTTAAAATTGTACAGGGTCCCACCGTGATTTGGAGCCATTCAGGCACTGTGTTCTACACATCCCTTCAGGCAGGCGAAGTGAAACAAATACCCATTCAGTTCTCCCATGTTATAATTGGAGAACTTCCCCTTTACAAGGGACACACATTTGTTCTAGGAAGGCAAAACTCTTTAAAGAAATGTCTGGAGAATCGGCCGAAGGGTACAGAAATGAACACCACACTTTGTTACATAGTAGAGAGCGGACACATTTTTGACAGCACTTTGATGATACCAGATGCCTATGTTTCTAGTACAAGGTGTGTCTGGGTCCTCTCATCTGAAACCGTGGATGGTGTGCTGAAAACCTCAGTGGTTGGAGCTACTTGTAAAAAGCAACTAGTTTATTTTGAGAATGGAATTCCGAAAGAAGTATGCCAGATCCCATTTGATGGGCCAGAAGATATTCAGGTGGCCAACTTGGGGAGAAATGGATGTCTTTTTGTTATCACATTTGACCAGGGGCATGTTTGTGCCATATGGAAGGACACTTTCCAGGTATTGAAAGTATTCAAAGATTCACACAGACATTAGCCATATTTTGGGAACTAAAGGTAAATTCAGTGGCCTTGTTTTCGTTTCCAGGTAGCCTCTTGTTGGTCAAGAGTCGAGTCTGTTCACGTGGATGACTTCCTTGGTTGTGGGGCGGACCAATTGCTGTTGGTTTTTGAGGACCGGGGTAAAACGGGACAACCGCTGGATAATTTCCTCATCACTGACCTCTGTGGTACTACACACTCTGTAAGACGTAGCTTTCTATAATATGTGATTGAAATCATTAACTATTCATATGTACTTAGTTCTTCTAACAAGCTTTTTGTTTCATTAGCACGACCAGGATACTGGAGAAAAAAAGACACCCAATCTAGCTCAAGAAACCTATCTTCTTACTCTTAAAGCTTTAGAATCCAGACTGCAGGTAAATGCAATATCAGCTGTGTTTTCATAATTCACCTCTGAAAGATGGCTAGCATGTTAAATGAATGAATCCACGTCTATATTTCATTTGGTGGTAGAGTGGCCTGACAACACTTCAGGAGCTCAAGAGAGATGAGAAGGAGAAGGAGAGAGTGGTTCTGCAGTCAGTCCATGCCCTCACAGAGATGGTCTCAGGACGAGAGCCTGTTCTCTCTCAGCCAGAGCAGGTATGTTATGCATACAAGTTCATCTTGCATACTAGTTCATATTTTTATACAAGTAGACAATCTTTACCAATGTACTGTAAGCATATTTGTCCTGTACATAGTATAATATTAAGATAAGCATTAAGACAGCATGAACTATATCAATAGAAATTATGGAAATGATGACAAACGTGTACTTTATTAAAACACAAATAATTTACTTTTTTTTTCAACAATTGAGTCACATCCTAAAAATACAATGTAATGTTGAGTCCTGTTGTGCCAATATGTTTCGGTACTATCTATTGTCGCAGGTACTCTAGAGAGATACTGTACACATGGGAGGAATTAGCTGCCTTATTGCAAGCCATTTCAGCAGGTTTGCACACATTCAATAAACTGAACCAGCAACCCTTCTACTATCGGGCCTCCCTAAGCTCCTAAAGCTGCCAACATGCCATGTTGATTATATTATAATGCTGTTGCAGTGTTGTTAAACTGAAACATGGGCTGAATTTGGAAGACCATAATATGATATCAACACTGTAATGATAGAGCTATATCTCAGCTCTCAGCTCTCAGTGAATCATATATATTTTTTTGTATTAAGATGTTTTAAAATGCAAATGTAGATTACAAAATTATATTTTTGTCATACATTTTGTTTTATTTTTGCTTATTTGGTTGTTGTAATACTACTACTACTACTACTACTACTACTAATAATAATAATAATAATAATAATAATAATAATACATATCTCTATGATGCACTTTATTTTTTGATTGTTTTGAAAATAGTCAGTTGTGAGGGTGCTATTCCAACCCACATTCATATAAAAGGAACTACAGCTGTCTTGCCCCTTGTCAGTTTTGATTATAGTCCTGTATTCTTTGTACAGGAAGGCCTTATTGCTCTGTGGGATGACAGTGACGAGCTTTCTGACAAAATGCAAGATGAGACAACAGTCTCTTCAAAACTTCACGTTGACAAGCTGTGGCATCGGGTCTTTGAGGACCAATTAGTCGTGGGCGTGATATTAAATACAGACAGCTGGATGTAAGTGTGTCTTAATAATGTTACTGTATATTTTATTGCGTTGATCATATAAATCATAGTACTATTTTTAGAGCCATGAATTCTTCTAAAATATGTCCCATGAAATTATCATAAACCTCCAGGCTGCCAGGGATAATGGGATGCCATATCTCACCTTGTTGAAAGTAGACCGGGGTGTGTATAATGACACGGGAAGTTTTAGTGTAATACTGCTTGCTGTATGTTTTAACGATGTCCATTCAAGTCATGTTCGTTGGTTGTGATCGGTGCTTTCCAGCTGTCCAGATGTCTTTCTACACTGTGTGAATATTGCCGCTGTCTGAATTTCCTAAATCTGTCAATGCCTGTAAGTTCCCTTTTCCATACAGTTCCTTAGTTTCATGTGAACAAGAATGCTAACCTTCTGGTGCCTTCTAACTTGATATGACAACACACAGCGGCAGCTGCTTCACTGCCGTGGTCACCACGACGACACATTGTCAGATAGCAAATTCTTTTTTTTTGTGGGAAGAAATCATATTGCTCATCCATCCACCTGTCCTTGTTTCATCCTGGGTACATGAAGAATAAATCTCATTCTGGCAGGATTGCTTCAGGACCCCTTGTAGCGTAGTAAGGTTTTTTAAATAGCTCTGGTACATATGATATAATTGTTCATCTGTTCCAATCAATCAACCAACCAATTGCCTATTTCTTTGCTCGTTCTTTTCAATGCCAGTTTATCAATCTAAATCATTTATACCATTTTGTAATTGATTCTTGTCGTGATTGCGTGCATTCCAAGTGATATATGATTGTTAGTGATGTGTGTATTTTTGTTCCAGACCAGTAGAGGCTGTGAGTTTATCTCTCCTGACAGAGACGGGCCCTGCAGTTATCCAGACCCACAGCAAAGTGTGCTGGCTCCCAACAACCGGTGTCGACCCCCCCCCCTTTCCATGCACTCACCCAGAGCCCGAGGCCAAAAGGAGCAAGCTGGACAAAGCAGAGAAACCCAGTGAAGTCAATGCATATAGACTGGCTGTGACCACCGTGACCAAACTGACGTCTCTCCTGAACTCTGCTTGTGCCAAATGTCCTGTCATGCTCCATTACACCCAGAGACAGGAATCTTCTGCCCTCATAAACAACCCAACACCAGTTGTTATGTATTGTGGTCGAGTACGTTTGGACATCCACGATTGTATTCAAACACAACTGTTGAAAACCCCTGAACTTGAAACAGGTACGGTTGGCATTTAGAAAGATGGGGAGTGGGCGGAGTGTTGCGTTCTATTTTGGTCTATCAGGTCAGCAGCTTAGCCGCCTCGATGCTCGGTTACCTGGTGTGTTCTATTGGTGCCCTAGATGAAGTCCGAGAGGATTTGCTGAGTTTGTTGGCCGTGCTGGATCGCTGGGTCTTTCACGTGCATTCTCCCGACCACAGCCTAGGCGATGTGGATGGATGGATCCAGAGAACACTGGGCTGCCAGAGGCTGATGGTCAGCCCTCAGTATCTCCTGGCCAACTCTGCAGGACCATTGGCTGCCATGTTACTTCAGTGGCATCAGACGTCCCCCTTCCATGGTGAACTGTCAGTACACGGCAGGTAATAAGACTGCATTGGTTGGTGGGCTTATACAGATCCTGGAGTGCGACCTGAATTAATACGAAAAAAAATAAAGTATTTATAATTTATGTATAGTCTTTTGCCAAAATGCATTGTAGTCTGAGGGGTTAATTTTGAACTAGTTTTGTGAAGTATGATTAAACCAAAAATATTAGAATTAATAAAAGATGAGATAAGTGAACAAGCTAACAACCATTTCACATTGAATAATACATATCAGTGTGAACTCAATATGTTTAGCTATTGTTTCTTTCCAGCCAATTACGGGTGCTCCAGTTCTTGGATTCTTTGTTGACTTTCCTGCCTGCATCCTGCTCTGTAAGGCCACTGGAGGAAACTGGGAGCCTTGACACGGCTCGCATGCTTTCTCTGTCGTTGGAGAAGGAGCTGCTGTCACTCAAAGAGGGAGCATCACGCCTGCTCTGTGGCCATGAAGGGACGTCAGGAAGGGAGAGCGCTATAGCAGGGCAGCTACATGGCAACACAGAGGGCCTCCAAAGGTGTAGGGAAGAATGGGAGAAGGATGTGGAAAGGAGCAGAATGAGGTTGAGCCCCCTGGTGGATGTGGAAATGTATCGCAGGCTAACACAGGATTTGTCCAAAATCCAGCTTGAGGGAGATCTTGCAGCTCTTCTGCACACACAAACAACGTTCTTCAGCTCTGGTATGCACTAGCAGAACAGTTTTGTCAATGCTCTAATCCAAAAATATTTCTTATGTGATATATATGAATACAGTTTAGCGTCTGCAAAGCTTGTTTTCAGACTAGTGAGGGAATTCATATAAATTGTGAATTCACCTATTGTGACATTTTGATTGAAAAATAACCAGATATTTCCTTTCATTTAATGATTGGTGTTTCACTTCTCCTGGAACACTAATTACATGTTTGTTGTATGGGTTAAAATGATTAATGTCAATACTAAACCACATATGAGACATTACCAGATATGTACTGGTGTTATGGATGGAGTAGAAAGTAAATGTTAATAAACAAATGACACAATTCCTTCTGGCTACTGTGCAGTATTTAACATCACCAGTAAGCATAGCTGCTGCACTATGTATCTCTTGCCTGTATTGCTGAGATACATGTCCTCTCTTACACAGCTCCTGGTTGTGTGTAGCCCATGTTTACTGGTGTGTGGCGAGCCTATTTCCAGCGGACCAGAGCCTGTGTTTCCAAGCCGTAATCTGCCTGTGATACTCAGATGAACTCTGCTCTCCTCTGACCCTCAAGACCCCCAACATTTAAAAACACCCTCTAATGTCTGCCCACCCCTTCCCCCCATGTTATCCGGTGGGGGACGGAAGCTTTTTATGTTTCTCCTTCCTCAAGTAAGGGACATTTGGCGTGTTCGGAATAGAGTCAAGCAGACAGTTGGCCTGTAGGGGTTGTTGTCTGGCTATAGCTGACTGAAAGCTTTTAGTGGAACTTCCCCTTGTGAAATGTCGTGAAAGAAATGACCTTGGATACAGTTGCTCTATGACAAGGTACATGCTGTCAGCACAGTTATTTAGAGTGCATTCTTGCCTTTGTAGATGTACAAGATCTACGGCAGTTTGATCAGCAGTGTATAAGATGAATGGTGAGATTGTTTTTTGATGTCTTTATTTTTTATTTGTAGTTTGCCTGTGGGGACTGCAGAACAGGGATGTGCATTTTTAGTTGTCAAAGATCCAGGAACTGCTGCGTCTTCAACTGTATGTACTCCGTCTAAAGGGATGGGCTTGCACCTTTGATGTGAGGTCTGTTTCTTCAACGGATAATGGGCTTCAATGTAGGCTACTCCCTGTCATAAGATGTTAAGCTTAACATTTTATTTAACTTATTGTCCTATAGCGCCACTGTCCATTACAGTAATTTGCTATCAATTCAGTTTGTTGAAATGTTATATATATTTTTAGAGTAATGTTTTGCGCGTTGTAATCTCAGTTCTACGTGCCAATATTGACATCCTTTTCCAAAAGACCATAAACAAACGCTAGTTGTGCTTTGTGCTATTTATACAGTTGTGTAGACTAACATTTGGCAAATATAGCCTTTTAAGATTTACTATCGTATAGCCAGAATGTGACAACTTTAGATCAGATTAAATCCCTAAACTATAATCATTAAAACTGATTAGTATTCACCGTTATGGATTTAAAACTCAGGCCTAAACACTAGACAATTTACATTGAATATATCTTATAATAGTAAAATAATATATTGCTGTTACATTGATATATACTATGCTATAATGCATATATTATAAGAACATTGTCCAACTGGAATAGGAAAGTAAAACAAACATGTTTCTTTTGAGAAACACTGAAGTTATACATCAGTGTAAGAAAATCTTTCAATAATGTGTATGATTGTATTATAGGCTACATCTTAACAGCACAATTATAGGTTGTCCATCTCTGATGATCTCTGAGACTTCAGACTTAAGTCATAGGGCAAATGCCTTCACCAAGCATTCACAGACAATTCTCATTAACTATTGACATGGTTGCCATGAACCATAACAAGAGCAGCGATCAATAAGCACCCATGGCCGCACACTATGCTAATATCCTCTTAGCATGGAGTCCCACATGCCCTGCAGAAGTTAATTTACATTAGCAAATCTACTACAAAACCCCTCATACGTTGTGACTTGTTCTGGTCCTGTTCTAACAGAACTTTGGCATTGGATTTGGATTGGACTGGGTTTCATAGACTTGGGTGCATAATCCAAGACTGATTTATTCTCAGGACTGTGGCCCTCTTTTCACAATCACTTTTAGGATCGTAGCAATTTTACTCAAATGTTTTCACATGCTAGGCTTGTTAAATTCTATGCAGTTGCTATGGAAACCCTCGGAAATCCTCCTTGTGAAAGCTGCCTCCTGAGCCCTAATGAATGATGGGGAGCCGTCTGTCTCTTTAAGACAATTAAAGCACGCTATTTTTACACAAAGTGCTGGAAATAATTATCTTTTTACGAGCTGTCATATTCCAAAAGACAACTGCATCCTCTCTTATTGGCAAAAATAATTACGACCTAACATAAAGCTGTGTCCATGAATTGGATTATACTTTCATATAGGATACACATTATTTATAATCTTCTAAGTCTGGTGTTTTCAGTCTAGCGGTTGAATCACAGCCTCTGACGTGTAGGCGTATACTGCCGACAAAGCAGCCACCTCAAAACAAGTTAACATGCGGCGGATGCTATATTAATGTCTGAAATAATCGCTCAGCATGATTATGGAATCCATTATAATGTATCGGTATGAATCAAGTTGCAAGCAGTCCCTACCGCTGCTTTCCAATTACTGAAGGTCTGAAGAGTATCACATTTGCCGCTTCCTGTTTGTAATGATGGTCTGGGCACATGGCTATTATCTGAAACAGTTCACAGGCAATTACAAGCTTGGGGAGGGGGGCAACAGCTTAACGAGTGTCTTTCCTAATATAATTGTCCTCTACTCTGTAGCCTACGATGGCACCCTGTGATCTCAGAGGCTGTCCACACAGATGAGCCGTACCTGATGTGACGCCTACACGAGAGAGTGTAAAGTCCATTAACCTGCATTAATGGGAACACGCTGTCAGCTCATATCTGTGTCACCCGAGGCCAGCTAGATAACCCAGGCATGTGCTGTCACCCTTACTTACCGCAGGTGAGAAGGGGCCGTGTTATTGTGTTTTTATATCTGACCAGAGAATTATGTTTAAGTGTAGCTACTCTAGATTGTTTTGTTGTGTCCATCTTTGTAGTGCCAATAAAGCACAATCAACATAGAGATCTGGGATCCATTAAAGGAACAGACAAACACATTAACACGCATAAACAAATTGGTTTACGTTAATATATTTCTTTGAGATTACGGTGAATTGGCATTGTGTGTGATTCATTATTGTAACTGAGTGCTTTTAAATGAGAATTTGATGAGTATACTTCCATTACAATTGCAGGATAGCTATGGTCTCCATGAAACATGGTTTAATAACATGAAACTATCAATGGCAATCAATAGCAATCAATACTGAAGCAATCAAGGTTAAAACAATGGGAATAATGCTTATAAATTCCTATTGCTCTAATGGAATATTTGGCGACTGGTGACGTTTATTATTCCTCATTGGAATGTTATCCTTGTGCTGTGCAGTTTTGTAAAGTTATATCTGTTCTGTTATTGTAATGCACATGGGGGAAGGAAAAAATACAACAAAATATAATAATTATTAATAAACAAAAAATAAACAAATGCTTGACTTGAACACTCTCAGTCGACTGAAGGAGCACCTACCGATGATTCAACTCGTCGACTTTCAGGGGGCGGCCCTACTTTTAACGCTATTCAAATGTGAATGAACGCAACATTATGTTGCTGTATACGGCTTGCTCCTATACATGATGTCACACAAGAACTCCAGCGGATGCGTTGCACACTCAAATTTATTGATGTACAGTAGAGTAAATAACCTTTTTCAGAAACAGCCTTCAAAAAGAGCGCTTCACTACAGTTTATCAGGAGTGGCAGGACCAATAGCATCTCTCTACCATGTGTCTTAAGGAAATGTCTCATTTGTTGTTAAATCAATCCACAAATGTGTTACCACTTGTCAAGAACACAGCAAGTGTGGGGATGCATTAAACAATACATATATGATACAGAAAGCTATTTTTATGAACATACGCTTTCTGCCATTACAGCATATTTCAATAGGCTAAATCTACAAAAACATACACTCAACCCGGAAAACCATACTGTAGACTACCTATAATACCTGGTTTATTTCACTGTAATATAAACAAAGTCAAAATATTTTGGCAAATGGGAACACTGAATAATATAGTGGCCTATTTAATTTTTTATAACGTATTTATGATGTAGATTTACCTATACATACATACACATACTGTACATATCGGCCATTATTAGAATTGGAAAAATTGTTTCGTTTTGAAAAAGTGAAACCCTTCCATTTGACTTGATTTGTTATTATGTGTTAAACATGAATATGACACACTGAAAGCAAAACAAATCACATACACTAATACATATCAGGACCCAGGTAGAAAAGATTCAGATAAACTGCATTCATTTCTGACAGACCACTAAACAGAAGATTCTCGAAGAAATATGGAGGCATACCACTTTCTCACCAAATCAGTAATATCTAAGGCCTCGGGTTGTTTCTAAAAATGCAATACCACGTGCCATATCCAGATTTTCATCTGATAAATTCACACACATGCCTGAGAGGTGTGCGCTGTTTCTTAATGTATTTTATGTAGCTGTAATTTACACAGTATATACTGTTTACACAGTATATACTGTTTATACTGTGTATGTATGACTTTGCTGCTGCTATACATTAAATTAATTTTATTTTGTATAAACATCGAGGAAGTGCATGACAATAGCACAATATAAAACAGTTCTAAATATCCCTCATGAAATAATCTTAAATACATTTCTGTCTAAAGTACATCATACATATACATTTCCATGGAATGTTCCATTGTTGTACTGACACCAAGGCAGTTATCGCCTACTTACATTTGGTCCCTCTTTTCCAGTATTTTAGTCTACCTTGTGATTTCTTACCCCCATCTCATGTAACACAGCAAAACTACTGTACAACAAGCTTCTACTCTGCACTCGATCATTCAAATACAGTATGTCCCTTTTTCTGATGCGGGAGCACTGCACAATAAATCCCTGAAAGAGCACCACCAGCAGCATCTCCATGTCTCAACCGCCTTACTGTGCTGCCCGTGCATTTCTCAATCTGAGAAATGGAACAAAGAGAAATATTCATATGGAGGAACCACACAGGACCGGCTATTCTTTGTGGATGTCCTCATGTCGAATGATCTTGTAGGTGATCCAGTAGAAGATGTTAAAGATGAGGAATGCCAGAGGAAAGGCAGCTCTGGAGATAGTGTCTATCCTCTTGGCTCTGTCCACAAACTTCTTTTTCATGGCGTCAATATCTTTTGGGGCTGCGGGTGGGGGGTTGGGCTCTGGAGCAGCATTCTTAACAGAGGAACTATCCTTCATGGGCAGGCACTGACTCATACCATAGCCAGAGAAATTAAACCGCCCTTCGCGTATTTCTTCACCCTGTAGGGATGACACAGGCACACGCGCGGTTAAAAAACTATAAATGTTAATGGTCATATATACGAGATTTTAATCCTTACTGTACCAGCAAACAACTTAAGATAATGGAGTTATTGCATTCTAAGAAGAGAATGTGTGTTTTATCTCTATTTTTATCTCGTTATTTGTTTTCATAGCCGTTTGGTCACGCATGCATCTTAGTTTGTCTGTGTGTGTGTGTGTGTGCGTGTGTACGTGTGTGTGTGCATTTCTTTTGGTCTAAGATGATGGTGCATAGTGCCACATCTAGTAGCAGACGTGATCACATATAGATAGGCTACTTTAAAAGTTATGCTCTTCAGTTGTGTGTGTAGCGCCACCCAGAACCCCAGATTTCCTCCACAGCTCACAGTTTATGTTTTGAAACACTGAAACTGGCCACATGGATGCAGGGAAAGGAATAGAGAAGACGTGTGTTCATGAGCACTGTAAGGGGACTGGAGAGCAGAGCGTGCTACTCTGCAGGTGTGGGAGCAAGGGTTACATATGTGCTGTCAAAGTGCTGTCAACAGTTATAGCCAGTTTAAACACACAAGGATATTGCCAGACACTAGATACACTGGAGTGTGCTCATTTAAATGGAAATGCCCAAATGACAGTTTATCCCCCAAATGTCAATCTTCTCACAATATCTCTAGAAGTTGTGAGAAAATTTGAATCGACCTTATCAAGACTCAGGCTTACCTTGTGGTTCCTCCGCTGCCTTCGCCTCAGGCGAAGGAACTCTTTCTGTTGCCTGGAGACAAAATTAACTCCGGCATATTCTAGCAACGCAGCAAATACAAAGAGCAGGCATACAGCCATCCAGATATCAATGGCTTTCACATAAGAAACCTGCAAGCAAAACAAACCAGTTTCCTTTGTTAAATATTTCAGATGGCTGACATGAAATATGTAGTACACATTATATTTTGTCCTAATTGACTGGTTCATTATGGCACGATTATGGGAGCTTTCATTCTCTCTAATTAGATTATAGTTTGGAATTTCTGATGAGAACAAAAATAATCATACATTCATTTTAGCCCTATAAAAACTAGCTGTAGATATAGCTTGCGTTCCCATTTGCTTTCAGTATGCTCCATATGTAAATCCACTAGCTGTGACTTCCAAATGACTATAATCAGGGGCGGTGTTTGCAAACAAGTGTGTCAAAGCTGACAGTAATGTCAGGGATTGCGGTGCTATAAAGCACAGTACGTAAATAATGTCTGCTTTAATTAGTGTGGGATATCAATTTGTGCCATTACATTTTAACCTGCCTCCAACGTGAAGACGTGAAAAGCCTAGCGTTGCATCCTACATAACAGACTGTCCTCCTCTTTCTATTTCCATGACAGCTGATTTGCATGGGGAGAAAATATCTGACACTTAAACCAGCGGTTCTCAAACTGTGGATCGGGACCCCCCCGGGGGGTCGCGAGACACAGGAGGGGGTCACAATAGGATTTTTAGAAATGAAATAACAATTTAAATTGATTAAAATTGCATAGTTTAGCCATAATTGTTAGTAGTAGTACAGTTTATACATTAATTTGATGTTTTCTGCTACTAGCCTGTAGTAAAATACTATCAAATAATAATATGGCTGCTATTCTTCTACAATCTCTGGGGATAGGGTGGGTCGCGTGTATGGCACTGTTATTTTGGGGGGTCGCGAGCTGGAAAGTTTGAGAACCCCTGACTTAAGGCATGCTGAGTTTCTCTCAAAGAACTATTCTTAAATATTTATCAGAACACGTCTTTCATGTGGGATTGCTTGACGGGTCAAAGCTCACAGCTCTTCCGTAGCTGTGGTCAGACCAGTGTGAAGGATTCATTGATCTTCAAGAAATTATTTGGGTTTTGTGTATGCCAATCCAGCCTGATTGAAACCTCTTACACGGTGCATTGGTTGTAGTTAGAAGTGAATGCAGCAATGTTGGGCAGTAACTAGTTACTAGTTACTGTAATATTATTACTTGTTTCAGTAACTAGTAAAGTGATTTGATTATTCATTTAAATGTCTAATTGCTCTCAGACACATTAATCGGAATATGTACTTACAGATGGCTTTTCCTGTATCCTATGCATCTCATGCCTAAATTCCCACTTAAGTCTCAAACAAGAGTGCTCAATTTACATGTATTGCCACTCCACCACACCCAGCAGTGTTTTCCAGAGAGACAAACTGGACTGTCTGTCAGCACATTGCTATTTCATGGTGTTCCCTCATATCCAGCTGTTCTGTTAGGCAGCTAAAGGCTGCTCTCTCATTTGACACAACCACATTAGCATTTACTGATATGGGTGGCACTGAATGCTCCCCTTTGTTACCTTCCATGCTCTGTCCTGTAACTTACTATAAAGCTGTAGACTATCCTTTGGTCGTCAGAAATGTGTGGTGGAGCATATTACCATAAGTTTTTCCCTTGCTGAGCACCATTGTATTATTAAATCCTGCTTGCCTGATTCAACGGTATTCAACATAGAATGGTCTATGTTTTTATGGTAGAAATTATTCCTATCACTAGTAGTGTAACAAATTACTTTTTCCAAAACAGTAATTATAGTACCTTTACTAATCACAAATTCTGCATTATTGCGTTACAATGAGATAGATAGATAGATAGATAGATAGATAGATAGATAGATAGATAGATAGATAGATAGATAGATAGATTTCTTTATTGTCAATGTACATACATCCAAATTCAGGTGCACTCAAAGAGCTGGCTCAATATAAAATACATAATAGCAAAGTATATAAAGAACAAGATAATCTCGCAAAGCCAGTCTTTATGTAAAGTCTGGGACACGTCACTGGCTATACCTACGTCAAGATCCGCCTACTTGATATTTTGATTGACATGCACAACAACCAACTACATAGCTTAACTCAATGACAAAGTCGGACGTTATTAAACTTATACAGATTAATTTGTTGAGAAGCTTACAAACACAACTCTAACTGTTTTCAGGTATTGTATGTGTTAGATAAGTATACGGTTTCTGCTTAATAAATGTTAACAACTGAAATGAGTAAATATAGCGGCACACCGGAATTACAGATACAAACTTTGTGAGTGACAATGCTAACAGCCAATGAAATTCGACTTCCTTACTTTCGGAAAGTCGTTGAGTTTACACGGGTAGAGTTGCTTATATAAAGTAGTGCTAAAGGACAGGAGAACCCACCTTCAAGATGGCGCAGCCCCTAACCTCAAATTCATATGCCTCCCTGCACCAATTAGCAAAGGCTTTGTAAGTAGGCCGCTAACAAGCAGCTTTTCTTTCTCTATAGGCTATTTATTATACGTCTATGGTACATACCCACAATTGTCCTGAGAAGTGGTTTCATCAGCCCAAATAACTCAAAACACCTATGTGGGTGTAGGGGTTGTGTAACACATTAAGGAGTGGAACATCTCAACAGTTTGTCTTTTTCTTCTAATAATTGCTGATGTTCTACTACAGGGAGTTTTAACCAATATATTAAAGCAACCCATTATGTACAAATGCTATGAATTACAAGCTGTAAACCTCTAACTAACGAAACAGCTGTGAAACTAAGTTTACCTTTGGGAGGGAAGCCCGTGAGCCTGAGCTCTGTGTGGTCATGGTCAACACAGTGGTGATGCCCAGAGCCACTCTGGCAGGAGCAGCGTCCATGTTGATCCAGAATGAGACCCACGACAGGATGACGATCAGCAGAGACGGTATGTACATTTGGATCAGGTAATAGCCCATTTGACGCTCCAGGTGGAATTTCACCTCAATGCAGGTAAATTTGCCTGTTCAGCAAACAGACACTTAGCATTTTAGCTATCGGTCGACTAATGCCTAGTCCACACGTACTCAGATATATTTTGAATCAGATATTTTCATTATTCGTTTAAATAAGAATCCTGTCCATACAGCACTGTTTTAAAGAAAAAAAATCAATTCACAATTGCTTCAAGCCTGTGAAGAAAAATGGCGTATGTAAACAAAGGATTTAATGGCGCACACTCTGACGTCAAACAAAGGAGATACCGGGGCACAAACTGACATTACAAGGCAACATCTCCGTTTTACCTGTTTACACGTGAACACTGAATACAATGTCTTCATACATCTTCACCCTGGAAGGAGATTTGCTAAAACTCCATCTTTAGTGATCGTATGCACGATGTGGATGAAAGGCCAAACCACGTAGAAAAAGATATGTATTAAAAAATAGCCGTGTATGTGTGGACTAGGCATAAGAGGAGATTAGGTAGAGAATAATGGTGACCATCTGATCTGAACTGTGGCTTGAGGAAACCTGTTCTCACCTGTGTTGTAGTGCTTGGTACAGTAACCCAGTTCCTTCTCATCCTTCATAATGAACTGTGGCAGGGTGAGTCCGTCTGACACCTGAACAGCTCCGTTCTCCAGCCACTCAAACACCAGGTCGTTCATGGTGTAGCCAACTAAGGAGAGGAAAGCAGTTAGGATTACTACGATACATATGACACATTATTAGGATTACCAATAGATTACTGAAAAGTAAACGTAGCAAATGTTTTGTCCGTACAGCTTTCAAGTTGCATTGTGCACGTTTGGACATCCATTGGAAAGTTCTTCAGGTCCATTGGACAGGATAGAATGAGAGTTAACCTGGCATCAGATAAAAGATATTATGTTATTATATATAATATAATAATTAGGATTACATTAAGTGTTACATATAGATTCAATAACATGATTCAATGAAATGGACAAACGGTAGCCTGTCATACACATTAAGCCTGGTTCTATCACTGCTGTCTGTGTAAGACATTCTCTTACACATCTTATGGGATTCCCTTCAGCGGGTTCCCATCACGGTTTCATTACTGCACCTTATTGTCTCAGAATGGCCTTGTGGTCTACAGCGTCCTATTGCTCCGCTACTCTCATGAACGGCCAGGCCGGCTGATTGTATTTCATCTCCCCACTCCACACATAGTCTCACACTCTAAATGGACCTCAGATGTATCTGCTTCGCATGGCATCATCGCAAATAATATGACATGGAGGGTGACTAAAGCAAAAAGGTTGAGATCAAAATTTTTATATATTGTCAGATTTGTATTGTTTTGTTTAGCTACGGAACTAGTAACATGCAAACGCCATATATGGTATATAGGCCTGCACAGAATACATATTGTAGAGCTTTATATCTCTATATCTTACTCTTGTGTAGATTAGTAGTGAAATTACATTGTATTTATTGTAAACATGAATCATATTTATAATAAAAATACACAAAAAGATATTTATTACTGTAATTGGTATTTTGAAGAGATTTAATGATGCTAAGCCCAACCTCTCCACCGACTGTGATTCTGCTCCCTATACGTTTCCATGCCCTGCGCCTCACCGGATACTGTACAGGACAGTGCCGTCCTTAAAGATCCTCAGGAGCTTGTTGTCGGTGGTGACGTCATGGAAGTTGGCACCTTTCTCGTTAGCAAAGAACAGGTCAGGTTTCCAGATTGAGTCCAACATGGAGGGATCCAGGTCAAGGGAGGAGTCTGGATATTTGCTGTACGCAAGGCGAGGGTCATTCCACTTCTGGCGCAGGAAGATGTTCACTCTGTAGTCCTGAAGAGGAGACAGCAGTTTTGTATACAACTTTGCCACCAATATGTAGTAGGCACTGATTTGGGGATTTACATTAATTACAATATTTTGTATCCTTTCTAAAATGATTAAAAACACCTAATGCCAACTATAATTTACATCAGCTGAGTATAAAAGACAGTTTCATATTAGTTACTTTTTCTGTCACTTTCACACAATAACATTTAATTATATGGTCTGTGAAAAATGTTTCTGTAAAATGACTAATAGGACAAATAATAGAGTATATGATGAGTGGCTTATGTGTTTCAAAATGTCTTTTATATGTCAATAGGTAACACCATCATCTAAATCCCAATACACCATAATCTACAGTAAGTGCCCATACACACACAATGTGTACAATTAGATTGCTGACAAGAGCAATTTGATACTCATCTATTAATGTCATTTGCTTTTGTAATGAACTGAATTTATATCAACTTTCCTCATTAATCATGATGAATGAAGTGCCTAATGGTAGATAGATGATGTTAATAGTAAGTGACGTTTGACATATAAAATTAATTGTTTTCTTACGATGCGGTTAGTTTATTAAATCGTGCATACTTTACAAAGCCACTTGATTAAATTAATATTTCACAATGGCAATGTGTATGATGATGAGAATACCTATACACTGGTATGTATATTAGAATATTGGCGGTTCCAAGCTGATCTGTCAGTATATGTTGTTTGAGCTACCATCTTGATAATTTGATCTCATCATCATCCTAAATTCAAACCTACCAAAATGTGCTATTAGTAGATGATTATTTGAGGTTCTTAGTGAATTATTGAACTAATTCACCATATGTTTAATGAGGTATCATAAGATAATGTTGTTTAGCTGGTGAGAACAAGCACATCTGTAACAGTGTTGCTTTGCTGAAATTGACACCATGGACCCGCCAATACACTCTTGAATGATGAAAACTGTATCTCATAGTTAATGCGTGAAGATATAATAACAACAACATAAAGTTGATTATGTTGGACGCATAAATGAAATGACTTGATCCTTGACTCCAGACCACTGAGCCAGGCTGTAGCATAGAGCATCTCCACTCACCATTGTAGTTTCTGCTATAGAACCAAAGCTGTTGATAAATATGTTGCAGGTAACATTAACAGGGGGACCTGCAGGTTGGGGCATAGAAAGTGTGGCACACATTCACACACAAGACAGCGCAGAAATCGATGAGAACACTGGAGCACTCACCATGGTCATCTCGGTGACAGAGCCAAAACTGTTGATAAAAATATTGCATGTAACGTTTACGGGCAGACCTGTGGAATTGAATGAGAATAACATGACAGTCTTTTTTCCACATCATTAGGAAGGGCTGAGTTCGGAGAGGTGGAGATTTTTAATTAGGGGAGTGCAGGTCTGTTGGGTGCAAGCTGCTCTGCTTCATGCATTAAAACGCATCGATACCAGCAACAATAATCATAAATATTTCATTAGTGGCTGCTCATATGTTACATCTTATTTCAGCTCATTAAATGGAGCATTCTCGTGAATAACATTGCAGTTAATTAATGGATGCAATGAAAGATGTTGAATCTAGTCACATTAACAATGGCATGCATAATATTGTCTCAGCTTGATGTTTGAATGAGAGCTTTCAACCTTTCTCTGTTTGAGAAAAAGTGTCACGGCACACACAGAGATACACACACACATGCAAAATATAATGTTCAGCAGCAAATACAGATGTTTTCACTCCCTTAGCGTTGTAATTTCTTAGCAAACCTTCATAAAGCTTCAAAAGCTTCATGCCATCTTAAGCCACAGAAAGTCCTTTAACTGATAAGAGACCACGCTGCCCTCTATACTTAGCTCATCAATATTGCATAGGTCTCCCATATTTTCTTCAGTTTGTTGTCAGGCAGCTACGCTTAACAGTGGCGTGTGAAAAATAAAACAAAACACTCAGCAAGCAAATCTAGGTCATGTCAACAATTCAGTTTATATGAGAGGGTTCTCTTCTGCAAAAACCTTCTATGGACAAATACAGTGACAACTGGCTTTTTACATGGCAATAAGGTGTTTGTGTGTGTGAGAGAGAAAGCGAGAGATCACCATAGTCACCAACAAAAGTCAATACAATTTAGAGCCCTGCGCTGGTCTGCATAGCCTACTGTAACTTTCATAAAACCGGTCATCCTAAAATGCAACAAGCTGCTGTTTAAGTGGCGGACACTCTTTCATCTTAATCTCAAATCCATTTCTCCAATCCTGTCTAAATGTTCTCCATTCTCCCAGGTGGGACAATCTGGGCCGTGTGCTTCTGGGTTGAGGCAACATCAGTCCGTGCAGCCCCAGAATTCTCACCCACCTGAGCCCGCCAGCGAGGACCTGAGCCATGGGCCGAGGGTCCCCCTCTGTGCTCATCATTCAGGTTCAGCTCCATTCTGGTGACAGATGCTGTGTCGCGCCCAGGCATCACAACACAACAACAGAGGAGGTCGGGTGCCTGTAGCCTAGCTACGGGGATCCCATCCATCATCCGCCTGTCACGGTGGCACGCTGTCAGCTGGGAGTTCTAACCCACAACCCCGGGGTCCATTGTGATGTCTCTAAGTCTTTTTAAGGTTGCACAATTGATTTGTAACGGAGATATAAAAGGAATTTCGATAGACAAAATGGGATGTGCCCTTAGACTACCATAGTTACATATGAGATGCCCAGTTGTCAAGAAAAGAGTGGCAGCGGTTGCCAGTAGAACATTCCTAAATCAAAATCTGATTATGAGTGTATGTGCATCATATAGCCTATAAACTATATTATCAAATAACAAGCAGCTTAATTCAGTTAACAAAACGCAGACTATTAAGCATTATATGTTGACAGCAATCAGAAAAGTGATGAATGGGATATTTAGATATTAAAAAACAAACCTTTAAAATTTGGTCTTATTCGTGCATCATAACCAGACGTGCGACCCATTAGTGAGTCCAGAAAGTCTGAAGGAGACATGTTGGACGATGACCTGGAGTCGTGCTCCTTGGCGTCCACCACCCTAAAACAAACACCACATAATCGATCATTATCAGTTATAACATCATCTATTTCCGTTTAGCAGATACATTAACGAATGAACCTTTTTAACAATATACATGTCGCAAATCAAAACCAACTGGCGGTAAGCATGCAGACACCTATATCGACGAGTTTTCAGCGACGTCGCCATAAGCTATGCCTACGATAATTTATTACGTGACTGCTTTTTTTAACGATATAGGCAATATTGGTCGACTTTATAACCAGAAATAAGACCAAAAATAAGAACATATTAGCCTATTAAATATGCTAAAGCCCTTCACAAATAAATATTATTTTTCTCAAATGTTGTGCATGTTAAAGGTTAAATCAGGTATTTTTTTCTTTATACAGCAATTTATTTGTAATTCTGTAGACATACAAAGTTAAAAAAGTATTCCTACCTGAAGTGTCTGGACTCCATAAAACATACAAATAAAGCTGTCAAGACTTTTACAAAGGAGCGATTCATTCCTCTTGGTTTTCTCATATATGCTCACTTTTTCATTTCTTCCATATATTTACGTTGGTCAAACACATAATCCACACCGGAATCCTGCCGTCTTCCTGGTGATATCGTGGATGTTTGGGTGTTCTTTTGTCATACAAAAACGCAAGAGGCATTCCAGTATGAAGCCACGGATCATAGTTTAGTTTCATGAAACTCTGGTTCCCACAAGCAGATGTGTTGAGTAGGTGTGAAGAGACATCAGCCGTGTGAGAAGACGTCGACGGGCGGAATCTCCAAAACGCATCGACTGACGCTCTATGCTATAGCGTTTGCACGGATTCCCGTCCTAAGGAGGTAAAATCGTTGAAGAGTGTCATTTGTTATGAAGTGAAGTCTCTCAGGTAGAGGACGACCCTCTGTTGAGGAATGAGAGTGGAACGCCTTTTTTTACGTCAGCATTTGGACAGCTCCTGGTGCTCTTACGCGCAAGCGCACGCCTTTAAACTGGTGGACGTGAGATGATTTTAAATAAATTCAATAAACGAGAAAAAACAATCCATTTAAAACTAGTCGAACTTTGTTTATCAAATATGTTACATAAAAAAATTGCTGTTGCTCATTATGTCTGTTAGATTCATAAACATGCGCGCGCCCAATACCGATCATTATTGGTTATGCGTTACATGTTACAAAATATGCATTTTCACGCAAAATCGCAAAATAAAATCCATGCAATGGGTCTAAATGCTCCAGTGAAGAATAAAGTATTCGGGATGTGTGGCCTATTCACAATCTAATATTGTGCGATCATGATTAGAGTATTCTCATGTGGGTGCGATTTTCCTTGAACAATTGGGACTGACAATCAATGATCCAGTTTTTTTTTTTTTTTTTTTTACTGTTTTACAAGATGCAATCCTTGCATGGATTTTGTATTGAAAAGACTAAATACTCCTGGATGTATGAACAGATTAAACAAAGGACACACCAGCAAGATGCCACTGGGAATGTATTTGGTACCCTGGTTGCCCTGGAAACAGAATTTCCGAGGCACATCATTGGAAATGCTGAAAGGTTGGCCTCAGAGCGAGACAGAGCAGAGCTGACTGACAGACAGAATCACAGACAGAGACACAGCGAAGAGGAATACAGGGTCACCAGTAGCCAGGGGGACAGATGTGGAACACATCTTTTTCAGTGTGGTGACAGAAATTCAGGACTAATAGTAGGCTACAACATAGCATTTTCCATATACGTAGATTGTGATTTTTGTATTGATACTTGGGCCATGGCAGTAAATAACGTGTGCGCATGTGCTTTAATAAGGAGTCATTCCACAATGCACACAAATAAACACCTGCGGCAGAAGCTAGTGATAGTGATAAAAGGTTTCCTATTACATCAAACCAACAGTGTTGAGAAATGTCTCCCTGAGCATCACATGTGACCAAGCTGTGACATATGCTTGAGGCATATTACACTTTATTCTGGCACTCTGGGTTACAGGCCAGTTTCCAGATCATCTACTGTAGGAGATGGCCTGTCTGAGTCATAAGGATGAAACCATCATATGCCCCCCACCCCAACCCTTTCAAAGGGTCCCAATTACATCTGTCACATTGATCTGATGGTAGAGGATATATGACTTGGGGTTTATCATTGTTTTGCCGCTAGTGGCCTTATGCGTGAGCGTGACATCCTACTCTGTTAGGACAGATTCATATTCATCTATAATGAAGTGGAATGTGTTTGTTAGTACTTGGCAATGGACATAGAAAAGTCAAATTATTAAAAAAATTAAGAAGGAAAGACAATGTTTCAAAGTAAATTATGGATCTAGCTAGTGATATGATAAGCAACAGGCCACGTTCAGGGCAGAATATAAATCTAAAACGAGCAACAGAAAGTTAACTTTAAAGTTATTACTTAATAAAGCAATAACTTAGAACATTTTTAATATTTTGTGAACTGACATTAATGAATGTGTTTTGTAAGGGTTACAATTCACTTGGCCCTCAAGTCATTTATTTTTCATCTCTTTGACAGCTTGACTTGACCTGTCTGTGTTATGACAACCCAGCAGGTCTTCGGTTGGTCATTAGGCTCCATAAAGCAAGACTTTGGGCTAGGTGTGCCACATAATTAAAGGAGGAAAAGTAAAGGTTCTGTGTCACCAAGGGGAGAGTGGTGTAGTTTATCGTTCCATGTGAAGGGAGAGGATAAAAAAGATGGATTCTTTCGACAGGAGCTGGTTGTTTCCTTCATCTAACAACCATTAAAATTTAAAAGTCTAAGACAGGCACCGGCGCAAGTTTAAAGCTGCCCGCATGCAACTAACTAAGATTGAATGCTACTGCTTAGCATTCCATGGGTTTTACATCTATATGCTGCGTGTTTAATGACACTGTTGTGTAAGTGGATTAGGCCATTTTGAACAAATGGCTATCTAGTTTTTCCAATACATTTTAGTGCATCACATGAAATAACACTGTAAAACAAGCAACCTATGTAAACCAGGGTAACGTGTGGATTGGACAAATGCAGTAAAAGCATCCACCTGAAAGAGCCAATTTAACTACTGCCCCCTTCCAATCTGGTCTTGGTATCCTGCTCACATTGATCCTCTCCAAGAGGGAGTTGGAGAGTTCACCTGACAACAACACAGTGGCTTTACTTAGCCTGCTGCTCGTGTGCACTGGACCGGAGAGAATCAAGGACTGTGGCGTTTCCGTTGCCATATCGATTCCTTGCATTTTTATCCCTTCTAACAACACGTCCACTCGGTAATTCACCTCATGGACTTGATCCTCAACCAATGAATGAGCGGGAATGACTTGGGGAGAGGAGAGAGCTACATGATGGGAGAAGACATTTGACACGTGGCCTTACGTTTCAGACACAGCCTTGAGTGACAGTACACAGCTGCAAGGGTAGAGGGCGGTATGACAACGCTATTTTTGGGGGTGGGGGTAGAGGGGAATGGGAACCAATCAGCATTACGATGCACATTTTCAACCAAGCAACTTTATTTGTATTGCTGGTTTCAACCAGGCAGGAACCGCCGGTGCTGAGAAATGAATCCAGTGCCAAAATCTGCTGTACCTATAATGGCCACTTGAGGCTGCCTCCAAATGGGAGTCAATCCCCATAGTCATTTATAATGTTATAATGTCCAACTTTACACCAAGAATAAACATGTTTAGAGCCTGGTTAAAATACGGTTAATCCCCTATAGAACCAAACTAGCTACAGTATAATCGGTTGAAAATATATTAAACAATACATGTATCTCATTATTATTTATAGCAGGAAGTTACAGGCATCAGGTCAGGTACTGCAAAGATGGCAACGCCAGAGAGCACAGCTCAAGCTTGCTGGAACAAGTCACAGTAAGGGTTGAAACATTCTGTACGCAAAATGAGAAAATTGAATTTACCTTTAACAGAATTCACTCTACTAATAAAAACAATACAAACACAACACAGTAAAAAACTAAAAAAGCTCTGCTCTATGCACAGCTAATATGGGACTAATAGGGGATGATAGACCAGAACCTGAACACCCTCGTTGATATCCAATCCTTCAGGTCTCATGCATGCTCCTCAGCCCACTGCCATCTCTATGACGCCACACCACGTTGCATCAGCAGGCTGTTGTTCACTCATCAAACACAATTGCCTGCATTACATCTGTTGAGCAATAAACTCGCAAAATAGAAATATGATTGCAGGTTCCTGTCAGGCCATTACATATTTTACTATACCATCAGGGTGGTTTCCTTGTGTGTTCTCTTCTCTGTGCAGTCACCCAATCCTAAACAATAGATATGCTGCTGTGTTTTTATTTTTGATGCCCGGTCAGTGTCTGCATCATGTTGACACTCTTTCAGGCCGGAGGGTTTGTCCTGCTGAGCCATGCACTGCAGTCATGCATCTGTCAAATGGATAAAAAAGGTACTGTGGGTTAAACACATTTCCTATTGCTTATAGTTAAGCATTTTATTTTCACATACAGCATGATGGGGGGCAATAACGAGATTTTCACAGTAAATTCAGCTCTGAAATCACTGAAAAATAATCCATGCCCATCATAGATTTTGCAGAATTATTTAAATATTAATGTGAATGTTCCTTGATTCCCAACTGTGGAAGGAAATTCCCTGTTGTAATGAAAGCTGTTTAATGCAACTGATCTGTACTAGTCAGCCTGTCAGAGGAAATAGCATAACTTCCTCCCTTTATGGTTGCTGTCATGACATCTTATATTGGAGCCTGGGGCCATAAAATGCATAAAATGAAGTTAAGACTTGTCTTCAAGAGGAGAACTCAGAACGTTGATGTGATTGCACAAAGTCAGGCTTTTTAAAAGTGAATAGCATGCAGCCTGTAAAATGGGAGATACATTTTGACATTATACTACATTGAAGATGACTGACAGCTGTCTAGTCGCACACACTGCCCACATTGAGCTGGACATAAATCAAGGAATATGTGAGACTATCGTGGTTTGTGTTTCTCTATCTACAACACCATGTTATTAAGCACATCATCTGTGTCTCACCGCGACACATGCACTGAAGTAACCCTGGCAAAACACACACACGCGCACACACACGTGCAAATGCACGCAAACTAATGCGCACACACGCGCACACACAAAGCTTTTTACCTGCAATTAGTGTCTCCTTGACTTGACAGAGCATCATTTTTCTACACATCATGTTTGTGTAGGTAAGAGGACATGACAGACACAATACACACAATGTGTGTCCACATTATAATTTTTCTTTGTCGTAATTTTAAATGCTAAACATTTGGGGAACCAAAAATGCAATACTAGCCTACTACAGTCCAATGTCCCTCTGAGCGAAATGCCATGGAAACAAAAAATTACTACATATTTCAAGATGAAATGTGATAATTCATCTATCCATTGATACTAACCCATGATTGCACGTGTTAACTTATTTTAAATCCTTATATAAATGCCCTTTTCTAGAGGAACCTTTTGTTTTTAAAACAAGACTAACTTTCATAAGGACAAACCCCTTAGTTACACAAACTACTACACTACACTACTGTTAAAAATAATCTTGAGGTGCATTGTCTTTGGTAATGTGCTGTAGCCTACCAGTGAAATCCAAATTATTAGAGAAGAAAAAGAAATTATGACATTAGTTGGCCTCTGTAATTCTGCATTTTGGACTTCACACTGAAAGGGGATTACCACAAGGTCAACTTTAATTTCTAATTTGGCTCTACACTGTATGCAAATTGCATTCACCAGCAGCCACAATCAAAACCTTGCCAGAGCTTTCAGCCAGATCATTAACAGCAGACATGAACAAAACGACAGACATGGGACTGATGAGACATACAGCTACACTATTATAAGTGTAAATCACTAGAGTATTCAATAACTGTCCGTATCTTGTGGTAGTAGTGAGACATGATGAATATGTTAAAACGATCATAATTTAATGTTTTGTGTGAACAAATTACAATTCCACCTGTCACAAATATCCCACCATTGCATTAGACGTACCACTGTCTGGCCGTGCGTTATCACTTCGGAACCATTTTTAGAACACCATTGGGCAGTAAACATAGTTTCCATGGAAACACTCATTGATAAGCGGATTGGTGCAGCTGCATTTCTGTGATGACGAATGAAACCTCAAAAGATGATGGGGTTTGGATGGGTGAACACAATTAAACACTGACAATATATTGCAGAAAAGGACACAACTAGTTTGATTTTGCATTATGAGGCAGATAACAAACAGCTCTTATCGGGTTTATCCAAAGCAGTTTCTTTGGCCAGCCAGTATGCTTGGCTCCCTGTCTCATTGACAAATACCAAATTCACAATTAGTTTTGACTTTACAAATAGATATAGTGATTTTGGTGCAGCTGTTCTAATCAATTTGGGAAAAAGCAAACAGCCACCGTTTCATTTTGTATCAGTAGCATGTGTGTGTCAACTATCTATTATCTACATCTATCTTTTGGCTATACATAATACCTTTCAAGTATAGCATTCTGTGCAACTATTTTAAAAGTTATTTATTCATAAAAAAATACATAATCTGTCAATCAAACAGGCAAGCGTGTCAAGCATGTTTGTGTCCTCCAGGATTATGTGAGACTCAGCTGTTAGAGGACACAGGCTAACTATCCCAGTGAGACTGCCTATAACCTGGAAGAGGCTTTGCTTGGCAGCATTAGATCTCTACTCAGTGATGTTTTGAAAGTCCCACAAGGGTTTTCAGAAAGTATGAGTGCATTGACCTAAAAACAGCATTTTGTCAGAAAAGTGTTGACCCCCCCCCTTCCCGCATACACACACACACACACACACACACACACACACACACACACACACACACACACCAATGTTAATATTGTATATTAGCTTAATTAATAGTGGTTTTGCTTTACTATTGTATTAAGTCTACTATTGCAAACCATGGGCTAATGTGTATGTTAAAATGGTGAAGTTATTTACACATTCTACTACTGAATATACTACTGTTACTAGCCTACTAGCCTACTACTACTACTACTACTACTACTACTACTACTACTACTACTACACACAGGCTTAAACAAATTGCAGGCCAAAAAGCAGACGCCTAAGTGCAAATCAATGTTTGCAAGGTTCAGTGATGAACTCATTCCTGGTAATGAGTGTATTCTAATGAAGCAAGGCCTCGTAGTAAATAGACTCTACAGTGTCACCTGCCATTGACTGCTCAACTGACTCAGTATTCATACTGCAGTTTGTGGTTTGCACCTATAATTGTATATTGTATAAGTGGTGCTAGAAAGATAGCTATCACTATTAAATATGCAGATGTTTGTTGAAAAAGAGAATATGAAGTTCCCCTTCTGAACATGTCCTAATGTAAATGGCAATGGTAGAAGGATTGCATTTATACAGTATTTTATAGGGCTTTTATAGCCTTTACGACACTCAAAGCACTGGACGTGATTGCTTCACATTCACCCATTCACATACAGTACACATTCATACGCTGATGGTGGTGTTCGCCATGCATGCAAGGCGTCATAACCACACAGAGCAATTAGTGTTAGGTGTCTTGCTCAGGGACACTTAGCCAGGAGTCAGTGGGGTTCCAATCTGAGACGTTTTGATCAGTACATGATGTACATTAATTGGCATGTGGAAAAAAAAAGAAGTCTGTGTCAGGGTTGGGTGTCCTGAAAATTGACATTGCTTCAGCATTTAAAGTCTTCAGTCAGATGACTTACAGTAAATATATTGACAAGCGTCTATTTTAGCTCTAAGTGGGTTTGAAAAATAATGGCACTTCAATATATATATATTTATATATTTGATACATCGTTTGGAATCATATCCAACAAAGCTGTATATGAATAAAATATGAGAGGAAATTATTTAAACTAAATTAGTATTGACATTGTGTGTGGGATTGATTGCAAACGCTCTGCAGAGAAAATATATTAAGGACTATTAGGGCATAAAGCCCCATACATTGGTTTATCTTTATAAAACAAGTATAAACAATTGGAATATTTTGCAATGTATTGTCACACACTTGCAAATAAAATGTAATATTTTAATATAATTAATGTTTATGGCATAAATATTGAAGACTGATATAATTGTTCAATAAACAACATTTTATAAAGGCAATTGCTATTTTTAGTTAATATTGGCAGGGATGGCAGTTGTATAAGCATGTGACAGATTGTATACAAACCATCCTCTAGATTTCATTTACATGTTAATGCAAAAACCAAATTAAATCAGTAACGAGCTAAATTGTTTTCATTATAAGAATATATTTGAATGTATCTGTCTCATTTCCACGTTGTGCAGTATTAGCAGACAGATCATTGCAATTTCATATGTCTCACTAGATGGCAGTATAGACTAGTAATTAAACTTTTAATCTCGTCATAGCTGCAGTATTTCAGAATATTTCCACTAATGGGCTGAACATTACAACCGATCTTTGAAATTCCAATAGATTCATCTGACCTAAAAAGTATTCTCACTCATGTGTGTGGTGTGATGTCATAACCCTACTCAATGAGGGCTATGAGATCCAAGCAAGACACTTATGCATACTTGTGTTTATAGAGTGCCTGGTGTCTTTACTGCATGCATGATCAGATAATCCAGGTCATCTGGTCAAGGCGCCCTATATGTCAATTAGCCAGAGTCAAATATGTTATCTTTAAAATAAATAATAGCTGTCCCTGAGCATTTAACACACACTCTTTGTGATGCACCATGGGGGCCTATTGATTTTAGGAATTATATTTGCACATGGTGTGACAAGGGTCTGAATAGCTGCTCTGTTTAATTCGGAGCAAGACTATGTGTTGATTCCTCAAAATACAAGGAAACTCCCCACCATTTTCTCTCAAACACCAGGGAAAACAGTGCCTTTATATTGAATGCAGATGGGGTGAGATTTCTCCATTAACGTAGGAGGCATGATGATACAACTCTTATCGTTCTAATTTTAAGCATTAATGTACACGGGGACTCAATAGGATGGATTCCATACGGCTGCATGTGGCGTTTCCTCCCTGCTTTTAGAGCTGTCCTCTCAGTGTTCGTGTCCCGGGGCTATGGGTGATAAACTGTCTGAGCTCAGCATTGTGTATTTACAATTACTGCCACTTCCTTCTTGCCTCCTAAACCTCCACATCCCTTCGAATGTCATGGAATGACTGTTAATACTACTATAAACACCACCTGGGCACTAGTGCTTAAATTATTCATTCATTTTCACATATATTTAAGATATTTCATTTTGTTTTGATATTTTGTTATTATATTTATTTATTTTTTGTTGCTGGTAATATAAGTTACATACTAATAGGCCACTGAGTTCTTAGCAGATAACTGGTTAAAAGATATATAAGAAAGATCACTATTGCACAATATTAAATCCCATTACATAATCCATGTGCACACAAACAAGGTTTATTTTTATGTGTAATCACTTTGAATATACATTTCCTATAATAATAGTAACAATGTGTTATATTTTGTTTCACAAGTTGTTTTAACATTATATTCCAATATTGACTCATATACTAGATGAGTTAGTGTCAAAATAATGTAACAAATGTAACTTGGAGTTTGTCCACACTTACATAAGGTATTTTTTATTAAATTAGTACAGTTACTGGATATGTCTGACAAATGTTCAGGAGGCTGGACCATGGCCATAGTTTACTCAATGGCTTTGTTACCATGGCAGCTGTTTGTTGCAGTTATCACACTAACACTTTACTTTCAGTTGTAACATTAAAAGTATTGAATTACTACAGTTTGACTGTACTGCCTGTCATCACAAATGCTTTGTGTGCTTTCAAAAAGAGCATATATGGGGATTTGCTATAAAATATTTTTGCATGTAGTCAACAGGATACTATATTCCATTATTCTATACTTTGTTGTGTGTGATATTTTGTGTAAGGGATGCTGGAGATAGAAGCTCTGCCCCCCAAATAGTATGAAATAGGGTTGTGTGTGGCCAATTAGTTTTGTTTGTGTTCCCCATATGACCCAGGGCTGTAGAAATACCTAATTAATGTTCAACAGGAACACAGAGCAGACAGCTAGCGGATCATAAGTAGATTTTCGCAGAATTGGACAAAAAGTGTATTATCTTACAATTGCTTACTTTAAGGCCTGTTCGGTACATCAATAAGGACAAAGTTCTTACATTGTCACAAAAACTCAGTGTTCTGTTCTTACATGGATGAGATGGGAGCCCCTCCCTTGAACAGAATGTTTACGTTTTTTCAGTGAATATATTTGTTTAAAAATGTTTAAATCAATGTTGATCCAACATTGTGTGTCCATGGTCTCTGTAGTAACAGTTGTGTGACTGCTGTGTACCAGCTGTTACCCAACTGAAAAATCCAGCACACTTCTGGAATGTTCTCATGCAGCAGATCCCCTATTCACACATATACATGCAGCACATACATTACTTATTATTACAGGCAAAAAGGCCTAAAGCACACACAGACATGCAGTTAATAAGGATCTCAAATTAAAAACTGTTTTTAATGATTTTATGAGTGTCTCCAAGGCCCATTGAGAGTTGGCCACTGGAAAATACTGAAAAGAGCATGATCAGAGGGTACCTAGAAAAGACCACGGCATTGTTTTTGTTCCAATGATGGCCTCAAGTCCCCAACATTGTAGGCAGGAAGACTGGGTTTTATTCAGTATTAAAATTAGTTTAATAAAACTATGCATAAATACGCATTCCTACACATGCCTCAACACTACTTTAAATATTGTGTTATCTAGTGCAGAGTTTAGGCTACCCATGATCTGTGATCATTAGCTTTTATGTTCAAATACAAGACCTACAATTTAATGTTGAATGTTAGTTGTTGTCAATCATTTTCTATCTAAGATTCTTGAACTTTTGGTAGCAGTCACTGGAGATTGTATTTTCATTTACAGTTCATCAAAGATGATGGTTAATAAAGTGCTCATGTGCCTAAGTGAAACTTTCTCGTCGTCCTATGAGGGCAGTTCGGGTGAGGTACAGGGCTGGGGAAAGCACTGTCCGCCCATCGCTAATCCCTTCAGCCATGACGTCACTCACACTGTCTCCAAAGGGGACGCAGGCAGCACAGTTCGAGCTCGGTGGACTAGCCTGGAGTTCGCTCTGCATCAGCGGACACATCATCCCCGTGGCAGTGTGAGCTTCAACTTTCACCAGATCACCCAAATCGAAAGCACTGAAAAACTTAAACATGGGTAAGTTTGACCAACAATCTTTACTACCGCAATGTTGTTCGATGAACTCATTGTCATGACAATGACTTGTTTTGCTATCGATCAATACTTTTTTTTGTCGGTTAACTCCGTGAATTCATTAAACGTCATATGTTAACCCAAGTGACATTTTTTTTATATTTCGTTGTAAAACTATTTAACCGTGTTTTCACGTGTGTTTGCGTTAATAGTAGGCTAGTAGCCTAGTAGATCATCGTGTTCTGGAGATTAGAGCGCTAAAACTATAAGGGGTACTTAAATTGTGCAGACTGCTAAATCTCATCCAACAACGCTGTTTTTAGCCTACGGTACGGTACGGTACACTATGGTACCGTACTTTACAGGCTTCTCGGGTTGTTGTTGTTTTGAGAACAGCCCACGTTGATCACGGCACGATTGATCGTAGCGTAGACCTACTGTATATTATTTATCCTGGAGGATTGATTTATTGGCGTTGTCCTGGTATACATTTTGTGTGATGATATTGCAAAATAGCGTGCATTGCCATCTGAACGACTCATCTAGGAGATTCCTATGTCCCCATTGACTTTGCCCAAGTGTAAAAGCCATCTGTGATGTGTGTTCCCACCCTGGGGATGGCCGTGTGAGAGCTCATGCAATGATGTTTAGTACGCAGCTCTGCAACAGGCGTGTAGCCAGGCAGGCAGATCGGGATAGAAAATTCACAATCTATGTTACATTTAGGCTACATTATTTTTCCACATGGAGCATTGCTCACCTGTCTGAGAAATGAATCCACGATCCTGCTCACGTGAGTGCGTGCTATATGGTGCAGCTGAGAAAGAAAATCCGGACAGTGTGAGAATGTGTATTACTCCTCATTAATTCACTTGGAGGCTTGCACAGTGGCCTCTTTGTGCTCCTAATTTGGAGGCAGATCCTTTGTGCAACTTTTAATGTAGACAAGTTCACTGAATTGCAACTTTCAGAGTAGACAACCTCTAATACCCCACAACCTCCCATTCCTCATCTCAAAGAGGATATTTCCCTGCATGGCAATTTACTATTGTGCATTGCCCATGTTCGAAGACTGCATTTCAAATAGTTTCTTAAGGACCAGCTTGCAATGAGTCAAGATTTGTTCAAGCCGTTTTGGAATAGGCTATGAGTAATAATCTACTTGTAAAGAACATATTTTTGTTCATGTTCATTACTCATGACAGCATGACAGACAGCATTTCTTTGGATTTGTTCGGAAACTGTATTGGATCTACAGAGTAGGGTCTATTTGTCGTATCACTAAAGAGGATATCTTGCAGCTGCGTACATGATGTTCTGTTTTGGGCAATAGCTTTGAAAACCGAAAATTAGTTATATGTGGAACATTGTAGTTTCAGCCCAAAACAAACAGGATTTCTTGACAATGTTTGTGTTGAACTGGATATGACTCTCAGAGGTTATAATTCATCAAGTCTCATTTAATTATATGGTGACTTTCACCTTAAGGAGAGGCTGCATTTTTCATAGTTTGTCCTATGTTATGATGTAACAGTGCTTTGGCCAGGATGGAGGAGGGAATCTTGGCTGCCGGTCGCTGAGTTTTGTGTGGTTCATAACTCAGAAAATTGCACGATATTCTCTTTCAATTATCTTATTAATTTGTTAGTGCTCGCCCCATCCATGGCTCAGATGAACCTTCTTGATGGAAGCAAGAGGGACATTAGGCCTAAAGGCCCCTGTATAATTCCAAGCTTCAGCTGTCATTTTGGAAAACCTTTTCCCCATTCAAGATAAGCTGTCTGTTTGAGTTGTTAATGTTTTATTTTTAATATTGCACCATTGATTGGCTATGTGACTGGAAGGTCAGATATAGGTCAGATTCTAGTCTAATTACAGCTGGCTCCAAATTTGTCTGGGATTTACACAAAAACTTGTGTAATGTTTTAGTTTTATTCATAGATTCGTCTTTTGTTTTGGAATGATCTCTTCAGTCAGAACCATGGTGACACTTTGGTGAAACTCTCTGAGAACCACCAGGATTTTCCATATCAGAGACTATTGTTAGGCACTAGGCATCGCTGCCAATCTTTGCCAAATAGTTGTCCCATTCTTAAGAAGTTATAATTGTTGACATTGTGGTGATGGTTATTTTATCACTGGTGCCATGACACAAAGAAAACTATTTGACAGTTGAGTGTTCTTAAGCAATAGTACTTGATATCGAAAAAGGAAGATTGTCTTTTCTCATGGAAACTATTGAAACTTTGGCTTTTAAAGGCTTTCCTTAGAATTCAGAGTCATTTTTCTATTGCAGTGACTCAGTGGAAAGGATGATTCACATGAAATCCAATGATCTAACCCAGCCTATAGGCCTATATGCTGTACACAGTTTTTATTAAATGAGGTATTGATGTTTAATACTGTATGATTACAGTTTGCTATAGGATTAAGAAGAATAAGATGTAATCTTAAAATACAATAAAGTTATTTGTAATACTTCAGTAATTTGTAATCCTCAAATTTGCTGGGTTTACAGTACATCGTAGAATGTCAATTGTTTGGACCAAATCTCAGAATTCGTACATGTTCACATTTCCGTCCCCTTAGTGTGTGAGCTAGTCCCAGACCGCAGAGACCAGTCTTTAAATTGCATAACGATAGACCTAGTGTATGCAGCTCTAACATGTAGTAAACACGTAGGCCTAACAAAATAGTTGTAGTTAAATGTGAGATTTCTGCACGTTGTCTGTCAACTGGTCCTCTGGGCTAAACTCAGCTCAGCATGAGTCATATTTTCTCAAATATTCTGAACATTTTGTATATTTTAAACTTCTACTAATAAAATGTTACCTAACAGAGGATCACTATTCTTCACAGACAAGCAGGGAATAGTCAGCCACATTGTTTGTTACTTTCCTTTGAAACTGGTTATAAATGGCAAACATGTGTGGGACATGTGTCTGAGACATGGCATGCCTTGTGCAGTTTGAAGCCTAGCCTACCCTGTTCCATGCTTGCTCAACATCATCAACACAAATGTGTCTGGAAAGTGTATAATTATTATCATCAGTGGTTACTGTCACAGGGACATGCAGTGGTCTGCAGTGCCTTGACCCTGCATCCTGAGAGTGAGAGAGAGAGAGAGAGAGAGAGAAGATAGGAAATAATAACTAGGACTGTTAGCTTTAGACCAGTGAGCGGTTGTTTTTCCTCACAGAATCGACAGCTTGTCAACCGGTGCCTGAGCAATAGCAGGGAGTGAGTGAGATAACGCTTCCCTGTGTTTTGAGATTCAAGGGAAGCTCGTGTCAGGAGCCATGTGTTGGGGAAGGAGACCTGTAGCTGCTCCACACAGCATGCCACGCAGAGATGAACACAGCTAGAAGGAATCACTCCATGCTCTCATTAGACAGAGATGTGGTATCGTGTTCCTGTTTGTTCTAATCAAAGCTTTCTCTAGTTTGAATGACTCTCCAAACAGCCCCCGACCTGAAACTGTAGTTTGACCTTGTTTGTTCATAGGCTACTTGAAGCATTTCAAGTACAAGCATTTCTAGATGCGCTAAAATACCTGAACATATTTCTCCTATCTTATTTGTCTTAGCTGTTGCTGTTGTTGCAGCATGCCGAGCCTCTTTAATAAAGAGGAAGGCCTAGTTATTGCCCCAAGTAAATGTTTTAATGCTTCCTTCCAGTTGAAAGGCATGGCTGATCAATTTTGTCCAATCATTAGACAGATTTGTCTTCTCTTCATCCTCGTTATGTCTTCTTATGCTGTTTCTCTCTTTTCTTCGGCAACTTTGGCCTCCATCTGCCTTTACTTATGATTGTCTAATGACTGCCTTCAGTGATGTTCCTTATTATCATGTACTGTTACAGAGTGATAGGCATGGAAAAGGTGCTTTTATGTCACATGTAGCGAAACTGATCCTCTGCATTTACCCATCCCTCAAGGGAGCAGTAGGCAGCCTATGTGCAGCGCCGGGACGACTGAGGTTCGAACCCAGGACCTTCTTGTTGTGAGGCCACAGTGCTATCCACTGGGCCACCGTGCTGGAAGGCCCTTAGTTGAGATACTCTCTGAAGCTCGCCTCAATTAGAGGGCGAACTGCCTGTTTCACAGAAGGTGTGTGTGCGCGTGTGTGTGCGCGTGGGTGTACGTGTGTGCGTGTGCGTGCGTGCGTGCGTGCGTGTGTGCGTGTATGTGTCATAATATGGACAGGAGAAAGGGGTTCAGGAATCTAACGCCTTGTGAGAGAGATGCACATTGACATATGGTGGAAGCAGTCAACAGGTTAAATAACTGCAAATATCCCCAAGTATGCCAATGAGAGGTCCATATCAGCTGACATTAAGATATTCTATACATGTATTACTAAACTTTGGGCTCTTGTAAAGCCTTTAGAAATTGCCCACAATTTATTGTATTTGTTTAGCCAAAACGGAAGATCTGTTTTCTTTCTTGCCATCACTGAATTGTCAATCTGTGGAGGTTTGTTTACAGCAGAAGGATTGTTCCAGAATGCCAGTGTGAAATAATGGACGTGGCAAAGCTAACAGAGTGACTCAGATATTCAGCGGATGGGCATTCACTCGCTCAGTAAACAAGCATTACCCTACTCCATGATTTCCCCAAATCACACCATTGTTGAAAGCCACATTTTTTCCAGTGCATACAAATACTATCTGGCTAGTGGATACGTCTCATCTGATTTTCACTAAGTACTTGCCAGGTTGATCTAGGACATTCTATTGTCTGTGATTTTAAAGAGCAGATGAAGGCGTGTAGCAGCATTGGCGACAGGTTGTAATGGTTATGAACTGTTTGAACCTCCTTTTAGGTTGTGAGGTGAGGTCACTGTTGCTACACCCCTCTGTACAGTATGATGGGATGTAGACTGGTCTGGAGGATTAGAGCAGGTCACTCAAGCCCTTTCCCATTGCACGGGCAGGCTCAGGGCGGCACGACTCTGCACGATCAGCCCAGCGTGGTTGAACGTTGCATTTCCATTACGACCGGGCTTCCCCCTTGATGTTTGTCTTTAATTGATGACGCGTTTATCGTGAGTCAATCATGTTTAAAAGTAGTGCCCTCTTTAACGCAGTTCAGGCACCTTTTATGAGTGCACTGTCCAATTGTGGCAGCGATTTGTCCAAATCTTACAGGTAATATTTTACTTGCCATCATCGACAACATGGTGACTATGCCTGTCTGACTACACATTAGGTTATAGAGTTCTATATGGTGAAAATGCACTGCCTATTATCAGACATGGAATATTTAAACTTATCCTAGACTAAGAAAATGATTAGGTCTTTTGATGTATATTTTAGACACGGCTAGATGCGTAATATGTCTGGGGAATTTTCATACGTGCCGCTTTGAGCTATCAGTATGTGGGCGTGTCGGCAATTCTTGCAGCAAATGCAAAAGATACGAGAGGGAAGAAAATAGCAAGCAGGTAAATAACGTTGTCCAATACACAAACAAACAGGTTCATAAGCATAACGTTGTGTAATAAATATATTTGCTTAATATAAATGTTTTTCTATGCTTTGAACTTCACTCTCCATGAGTGAGTTCCTGGTTGTTCTGTTTCAAACGTTTAGCCTACACTCCATTCATTGCAAGTAGGCTACCCGATCGAGCTTCAAATAGGAGAAATGCTGAAAATAGCAAAGGCTTTCTCTGTCGGCCAGCTAGGATTGCATTAATGAAATGATGAAGCCTATAACGTCACAGCGGCTTACTTGGAGGCGGGCCTGCTCGCTTTGGCCCCGCTCCAGAGCAGGCCCATCCCAGGCTCGGTTCGGCATGACATGGCATGTTAAACTGGTAATGGAGACGCAAATGAGTGGTGCACGGCTTGACTCGGCCAAATGTGCCAGTGGAAAGCCCCAAATGAGACGGCGCATTTTTACTTGTGGGTGTTGCATACAGTATGTGTCCCAGAGAATTACAGAGGATTGCTCTTATCATTATGCCCATTATGTCATTTTTATTTCCAATGTTTTTTTGGTTTGTGTTCATTATTAAACACAGGCCCACAGCATCCTGTGTGATGTGACTCATTGGCTATCCTAAAATAATACAGCATGGCAAGTTGCTTCTGCTGCAATAGTGCTATTCAACTCAGGTCCTGGAGGGCCACTCCCTGCATGTTTTATATCTCTCCCTGCTCCAACACGCCTGATTCAAATGAACAGGTCATTATCAGGCTTCTAACAACCTTGAATCAGGGGTGTTGGAGCAGGGAAATATCTAAAACATGCAGGGTGCAGCCCTCCAGTACAGGAGTTGAATAGCCCTGCAATAGTGTATGGTCATTAAGAAACTGAAGAACGATTGATTAGTGTTTTTTTCAGGATAAGATGTGGTATGAAGAGTATGGTGTCTAGCTAATTCGCAGTGGTTGTAGATTGAGCATATTCTCTCAAATCACCTCAGTGTTGCCTTTGAGCCGTGGGAGTGCATTTGTGAAACGCTATTAACAAGGAAGCCTGTAGGATTGAGCTGTTGGCCATGTGCCCTTAGAGCGTATTCAAGCGTTCACAGACAGGTCTTTGTCCTCAGCTCTTTTACACAGCTGCTAAACAACCGTAAGACAAAAGCATATGGGGTGCCCCAGAAGACCAATGAGAAGTGTTCACCATATGAAGAGCTGTGCTAGAAAGCCTCAAACCATTTGCATGCAGCTAAGATCTAGGCTATCCATAAACCCAATAGCCCTCTTAGACTTCACTGCCCCTTCCTCAGAACATATTGCACGCATAGGACGGGAATGTTGCGTGTCAATTGTGTGTAGTTTAAGTGTCTACCGAGAACATATTTTAGAATGAGCGTTATTTGAGAATGCCATTCAAGTAAGCCTAGCATGTTAAATAAATTTGTCACGATAAAGATCTAAAGATAGACACTGTTCTGAAACACCGTGCTCTTCAATATTATATATTTTTTGTGTGTGTGTGTGTGTGTGTGTGTGTGTGTGTGTGTGTGTGTATATATATATATATATGTATGTATTTATATGTATATATATATATATATATAT
>JAODUK010000014.1:3533232-3556129 GCA_027564635.1 Typhlichthys eigenmanni | reverse complement strand
TCCGATTTACTGCCGAGAATCCGTACACAGCTCTCGCTTTGGACATACAGGGATTGGATTGCCCTTAAAAGGGACCCTCTTACCCTATACTCTTGCAGCACCTCCCACAGTATCTCCCGGGGGACCCGGTCATACACCTTCTCCAGATCCACAAAACACATCTAGACCGGAAGGGCATACTCCCAGGCCCCCTCCAGGATCCTTGCGAGAGTAAAGAGCTGGTTGGCTGTTCCACAACCAGTTGTTTGACTACCTCAGTGACCTCCCCTAGGGAAATTGATGATGATCCCCATCAGCCTCCAGCTTTGTCTCTACCACATAGTGTGTCAGTCGGATTCAGCAGTTTCTCAAAGTGTTCCTTCCACCACCCAATTACCTCCTCAGCTGAGGGCAACAGCGTCCTATTCTTGCTTACACAGCTTGGATGGTCCCCGCTTCCCCCTCCTGAGGTGGCGGACGATTTTCCAGAAACACTTTGGTGCCGACCAAATTTTTTTTCTCCATGGCTTCTCCGAATCTCTCCCACAACCGCTGCTTTGCTTCTGCTACGGCAGATGCTGCAGCCCTTTGGGCCTGTCGTACCTTGCAACCACCTCCAGAGTCTTCCGGGACAACATATCCCGGAAGGCCTCCTTCTTCAGTCGGACGGCTATTTCACTGTGTACAGGGGTTGTGATATTGCCAAGGCACTTACAGAAAATCCCACCTGGAACAACTGATTTTTTTTTTTAATTGTATGGTTTACCAATTTACTATTCATTTGTGTTCTCTACATGCTGTTGCTCTCTAAAAAAGATTGGGTGCATGGTTAATATTTGTGCCTCTTATTTTAATAGTGTTGGATGATGGGAATAGAGTTGATGTAGGCCTAATTATTTTATATTGAAAGAATACTCCAGTAAGAGATGTAATAAGTGTATAACACAAACTACAGTATGAAACAGATCTTTGCAAAACTTTACCAAAAATAACTAGCCTATTGTGTTAAGACTATACGTTACTACTTGTTAAAAATAGCCTATATGCCTACATTCCATCAAACTCTTGATGTTCCTGGTGAGAATCAGGAGATTTTTGGGAAAACGACTATTAAATGTATAGTATCTTAAGCCATAGGCTATTCTACTGTGGGTTTTAACAAACGCTATGTGAAAGGTTGGATTATGTTGTTCAGATTCATTTTTACAAAAAAACTAACATTTGATTATGATCTGGGAATGAAAGTAGCCTATTGAACATCTAATTGGGGTCTCAATAGATGCAAAACTGTGCATATTAATCCACATTGGGTTAATGACGAAAGATCATCCCATGTCTGACAGCTACTTCAAGATCAGTGGAATGGAGGAGAGAAACTCAGGATAAAAAAAATAAAAAATCTGCTAACAAGCAGGTTAGGTTCAGAACTTCAGAATCAGTTCCCATGGTAACTTTTTCCTGAGTTTCTGAAAAAGAAAATACAGAGATTACCTCATTTCAGGATTAAAAAACCTGCTTTCTGAAATAGGGCCCAGGTGTCTGTCAATGTGAAGTAGAACGGGTCACGATAGTGCTCATAAGAAATTCAGCAGGTAGGCAATGCACACTATGGCTTGCTTGATAGAGTATTAATATGTTTCGATGCAACTCAGATTGAGGAAAAATATATCGTTATAATGTTGCATGGTCTACTGTTTACAGTCTTACCATTTTAAGGCCTAAGTCATTCCGTATATTGCTCAAGTCTTTCATTTGGATTCGCTACAGTTTTAAACTTACCAAATTGTAGTGACAACAGAAGATTATTTTCACTGTCGGCCCCAATAAGATTCGGTGTAGCCGAGTGCCATAATAATATGGCATCTGCACCAGGCATCTGGCTTCAGTGGAAATAATTGAAGATATGAGATTTCACACATGGATGGAAAACAAACAGACATATACTGTGTTGAACCATCGTGCTGCTCCAATGTTGTGAATGTCACAATTGATTGTGCTCATATCACCACGTTATTGCCTGTCATTCCTTGAAATTTTATTAAGTGAGTGTCTGTCTAAAAATATATTTATTCCTTCAGTAAGGGAATTGGCCAATGCCCACTGGTGTTGACGTTCAAGGAATGCACGTTTAAACTCAGAAGACAGCACAGGCCAACACAACAGGGCAACTAACTAAACAGACAGTCTAACCTGAGAAACACTAACTTAAAAGGTATAGTCAGCTTTTGCAAGCTAAATGTAAGCTAATAATACAATTATCAAATTCAACAAATATCTCCTCACATTTTGCTAGTTTACCACTCTTTGTGTGTCTTGAAAAAATATGATACTTCTACACAGCCCTGGCTCCGTAAATAGTAACATAAACAAAGTAGCGAACACCGCTCATATCAACAAAGCCGTAGCACACGCTTTGCTTCACAATCCATTTCGACGTGTGAGGCGCCGCCAAGGAGGTCCGCGGAGCGATACTGTTTTGATTTGGGCTCGAGATAGCACGAATGACTGACCCTGCCTTAAAATAGGCAGGCGGGTAAACGAGACCCAGGTGGAAGGGATGAACAATTAACGGAGCGGGAAAACACATGTGAGTGCATTTTGACAGACATATGAGGCAAGGACAATTTCAAACTAAAAGCGGGAAACCATAACCGAAACGTAAAGACAAATTGACAAAGGAGCTCACAATTCTGCAGAGATTCTGTGCATTTGTATGACTTTGACGCTCAAGAAATAGAATTGTGTTCTAGACCTTGGTGTCGACGCGTATCAGATGTCGCCAGTGGGCGTTTCCACTTTTAAAATGACAACTCTGATGTCACTTGATGCCGCTAGTGGGCGTTGGTCTTAACACATTTGAACTTGTATTACCTTAATTGTGATAGATAAGTAGTACTCTAATAAAACATTGTCTGTACCAAAACAAACAGCCTTGCGCTGACAACCATTGTGAGAGCTCCTCTGTCTGTAGATGGACTGTATTTACTGTGTTTGGGTTCAATATCCTGTGAGGCTCTAAGTCCCCACCTCCAGCCAACCCTCCCTGACATTCAGATTCAGCAGAGATAAGTGGGCCGCCCGCGGTAGAAGTTACCCAGTCAATTGCGGGCACACTCATTGGGTTGTGGTTAACACGCTACCATGGAAACCTTCTATTCACCAGCACCGGGACAAAAATGTTTTTATCCCTCTGTACTACACAAAAGAGTTTGGAAGAACCTTCTGACTGCAACACTTTAGCCCTGACAGCAGTATTTGTTTCAATTTGACTTGTTGTAGGAGACAGAGAGAGCACAAGTATTCAAGATTTCAGTTTTATGAAGCCTAGCATAATATATTTTTCTTTGCTGGCCTATCTTTAAAGAAAAAAAAAACTTAAGTTGGTAGTGGGGTGAAGTAGAGGGTTATGTATAGTTTTCTAGTGAAGTCATTCATTTAATTAATTGTTAACAGGCTATTCTTATTGATTCATAAACTCCATTTTAAATGATTATTTGACTAATGACTGACATAAAAAATAAATGATAACAGTGGCTACTGGGTCTGTAGTATCACACTGTATCACTCAAGTAAGCAAAGTTATTTGGGTAACTTCATTCTGTCATTGTGTCAACTGTAGCATTAAATTCCATTATGGTTGATCGTCACTAGTGGCACTGACTTGCTGGATAATTATAGTGCATTTTAAAGGCCCAACATAATACTATTGTCATTTTGGAGGGACTTTTTCTCTTTTTCAGTTTGTGTTACACTTAATATGTCTTAACGTAAATCCTTATGGTGCAGTTGGAGCAACAGTCATACGAATCTAACAGTATTGCTTTTAAAAAAAATGTGTGTGCATCAGTTGTTCTCTTGAGTTTGAAATGTAATTCTTCTAAATTGGAAGAAAGTCAGTGAGGGTTAATATGATAAGAGTATTGTCTATTTCAATCTTCCAATCCAGATGAATTAATTCCAGTGCTACAACTCTCCTCTTCTGAGTGGAGGGTACTGTAAAACAGAATCCCTTATATGGACGTTGGGCTTGCCTTGTGTTGGTGCAGATTCAATAGCATGGCCTTATAGAGTAAAGAGAGTTGGTTTGCTGTCCAGGAAAGCTTGATTTATGGCACAATTCAAACTAACCTGAAACACGTTTTCTTCTCTATCTGTGTCATAGGTTGCTTCGAGTGCTGCATTAAATGCTTAGGAGGGGTACCGTATGCGTCTCTAGTGGCCACCATCCTGTGCTTCTCTGGGGTCGCGCTCTTCTGCGGCTGTGGCCATGTGGCTCTCACCGGAACCATGGCAATGCTGGAAGCCCACTTCTCTACAACGCACGGCGACCACGCCATGCTGACCAATATGTAAGTGGCCGTTTTCCATTCACCTCGTCTCGTCGGCTGTTTGACTTGGGTTAAAGCTCTATGCCCATTGCCCAATATCTCGTCATCCCACACTGTCCCGTGAAGCTTGTTCTCATGAACATCTCAATGAATAAGACCTCAAGTATACTAAACTTAAGCCACGTAAAGCAGACGCTTTAGACATTAAGGTTGGACTCAGCGGTGCCTCTTCTTTTTCGCTGATGGTATCACACTTCAGTTTGAGAGCAGAACTAACATGGGTGTGTGTTGCCCTTTTCCCATTACCTCAGTACCTCAGCCAATAAAAGCAGAGATGATAAACAGCCTGCGTGACACTGGAGGTTGAGACTGGTCTGTCTCTCTCCTTGGACGTGCTTCACCTGTTCTCTGTTCATTTCACAAAATGGCCGTACTGTAGGGTTTCTTTTTGTTCGCTGAAACCCAGCGAGTCTGCCTTAGTCATGGACATCTGTTTACAATTAATCCGCACCAGTTCCTCATGATTTCAGGGGCAGGTTTTTCCATCCCGGGGTTGTTTGTTACGTGACTGCTTAACTCCACTGACATTTTTAGTGTCTCTCCGGGACACAGGGCTGTATAACAACTGTATCACAGTGTGTTCTCTGTGTCAGACAACTGTGTGTCAAATGTGAGGGGCTGCGATACTGTTGTTTTTCTTCAGAATACAATTCATTCAGTACGCCATCTACGGCATCGCCTCCTTCTTCTTCCTGTATGGCATCATCCTCCTGGCTGAGGGCTTCTACACCACCAGCGCAGTCAAGGAGCTGCACAGCGAGTTCAAGACCACCATCTGTGGACGCTGCATCAGTGGAATGGTATGTGAAGGAGCCACTCCAGTAGGTCAGCCCGCTTTTCTATCGATTTCTAAATGGTTAAAGCGCAAACGAGGTAAACATGCCACTACCCAGGCAGTGAAGGGTTGAGGGAAAGCATTTAATGACAAGCTGTATTGTGTTTGCCTGCCATACTTAACATGATGCTGTCTGTGTGTGGTCAGTTTGTGTTCCTGACCTATATCCTGGGCATTGGGTGGCTGGGTGTGTTTGGCTTCTCGGCCTTGCCAGTCTTCCTGTTCTACAACATGTGGACCACCTGCAATGCCCTGAAGTCACCCATGGTCAACGTCACCGACATCTGCGTGGATCTACGTCAGTATGGTAGGACTGTAGCATATCTACCTTTACAAAATGGGCGCCAGCTGCCATATTGGTCCTTTTGCCTAATCAGAGTTATAACTAAGAACCAAGTCTGGTATATTTTTCTTGTTGTATTAAGATGTATAAAGCTCTGGCACACACTGATACTGCAACAGTGATGTAGTCAGTTTCTGGGTAGATAGCTAGCTTGGTTAAAACCGTCCTGGTTGTGCAAGCTGTACAACCATTTGCTTTAACCAGGATAGTCTTGCTAGTTTTATCAAGGGATGATGTAAACAAACCCATCTTGTCACAAGAGGAATGGTTAACTGTCAATCAGTCTCCAGCTGTTTTATTTTTTTAACCAGGATAGTAGTCTTGCTAGTTTTATCTGGGTATGATGTAAACGAACCCATTTTGTTACAACAGGAATCATCCCATGGAACGCTACACCCGGCAAGGCTTGTGGGACTAGACTGGGTGACGTCTGCAACAGCAGTGATGTAAGGAAATAACCCCACTCTAATGCAGTCCCATTCATACAAAGGCCATGACTGCATATAGAGCAAACTAAGGCCTCGTTCAGACGTAACTTCTTTTTGGAAGCTGTCGGCCTCTGATTTACATTATTACCCTGTGGATTGGACCATGTTTTTAGAAGCGCCATGGCTGCCGAATTTAAATGCTGCCGCAGGTGCTTGAGAAAAGTTCTGCTTCTCAGAAGAAAACGCCCTACGTCATCCGCCTTTTTGACACTTAACCAATCACAACCTCTGTAGTGAGACCTGGTGTTTTCTGTAACAACTGTAACAACCGTTTCAGCTGCTTTTTTCTTTTTGTTTTCTACATGAAAAATGTCCATGCCACAGCTTTTAATCAAAAATAGAATTTACATCTGAACGCGGCCTAAAGACTGCTTTGATATGTATGGTCATAAAGAATAGGATCTGACCCTATGGTTTGCTGACCTTTTTCTATTTAATTGTTTCCAGTTCTACCTGTCCTACCACCTGTATATCGTAGCGTGTGCCGGGGCAGGAGCCACCGTCATTGCACTGGTAAGCTACCACCCTCTCCGCTCATCCTCTCTCCTAAGTCCATCCTCGCATGGTCGGCATCAGCCCTCGCAAATGGGGGGGCCCCCGTCCACTAATTTTCACCGCAAGGAGGGCGGGCATGGGCTCGCATGGCTTGGGCTTTTTCCACAACGGCAGACCCATTCGCCTCTGTCATCTGCCTTAGATGCAGCTGGCCGCTCGCATAGTGATGCAGCATGGCGCTGCAGAGTGGAATATGCTGTACTGCTTGTTGACGAGGCAGTGCTTAGAAAGACCTTACCATACTTCTTGTCAGGGCCGCCCGCCTATGTTGAAAAGTCGCAATTTGTTATTGACGTTTTTATTGCATCATGTTTTCTAACACTTTATGCTGTTTAAACAGGTTGGGGAAAGTGATCGCTCACTGTACTAACACGTTATTAATATAGTGACTAGAAAGTCACCGGCATGTTCTCTGACCACCTTTATTCTGTTCTCTTTCACCAGCTGATCTACATGATGGCTACCACTTATAACTTTGCTGTTTTGAAGTTTAAGAGTCGAGAAGATTGCTGCACTAAGTTTTAAACTGTAAATGAGGGTGCAGTGTCTGAGCCTGCACTGAGTAGAGTTTCCACTGACAACAAGTCAACTAAAATCCTGCGAATAGAAAAGCAACATCTCTTCATTAGTATTCACAAGAAGTGTAAATAGCTGATTGTATGCATTAACATTTTATATAAGGGAAAATTCCTGATGACAATGGGGTGGTGTCTAGTGTCGTACTGCTTTCCTGGGGCCTTGTGTATAGAAATACTTCGCAGTCAGATTTTTATAGAATTGTGCACAGCTAAAAAAAAACACATCCATTATTTATAAACTGGAACTTAACATGGCAACGTTCCAAGCTACTGAAACATAAATTTGACAAAAAAAAAGAATAATATTCAGCAAATTATTCCATTTACATTATATTTGAAAATTGAATACTGTACATTGGCGGCAGTTTCATGCATACTCAAAATCTTGAGGCACTATACATGATCCTTGTGCAGTTAATATTACTCTAAAATGGTAGTTGAGCTCACAATTAGAAATTGCATATGTTTTTAACAGCAGGCTTTTATTCTTTAAACATATATATATATATATATATATCCCCCAAATTAGTCCACAGAAACAACGGTTCTGATTATAATAATGAAGGTGTTAAAATGCTTTATATTTGTGTTAATGGTTTTGATGGACTAACATTTTTGGTGGAGATCAACTTGTCACACCAGCTACAGTACATAGGATTGTAGACTTGGCCAAATGCTTTGTCATTGATGTTATTTTATTCCTTTGACTATACAGTGTTATTGGTGCCAATCAGATATACAAACGATAGTGTTCAGTATTGATATCTTAACAGTATTATGATGATATAGATATGATGGCAATTTGTGTTTTTTTCAGAATAATTGCACATAATTAGCACATTCATGTCATTTAGTGTTAGGCCAGTACAGGTGTGTACTTCAGGTGTGTTCACCTGTAGCCTCTTTTGTGTTCGTGTATTTTATAAACGATTTCTGCTGTTTAGGAAGGTTAGACAAATCATGTTAGTCACAAACCAGATTAATCTAAAATTTCTTGGTTTCACACATTAGGTTTTAAATCACAACCTACGAGATTCTGAGGGATCTGATTTGTCGCTTCAATTATGAGGTCTATGTTTTGTTTCACACATTTTCGTTTGTTCTTGAAGAATGTGCCATTTAATAGCAAAATACTTATTTTTTTTTAACACTGAGCCTACCTGCTTACATTTTCAATATATCTGAACAGTATGAGTACTTAAACTCCATATTTCATATATTTAATTTTCTCCTGCATTTTTGAAGTCTGTAGATTTTCCCCTTCTCTTTCTATAAAAAATAAACAATCTTTGTTAAAGAAATATCCCCATATGGTGTATTTTTTATAGTCCATGACAGAACATGACATACAAGATTAGATACACAAGTAGGATTTGATTTGACCTCCTCGTGCTACTAACTAATAACATGCTGTCATGAAGCTTGCATATTATACCTCCAACCCCCATCCTTTCCTCCACCCGTTTAACCCCATTACAATGCCTTTCTATAGTAATATCCACATTACACACTGAAATAATGTTGACAGTAGGGCCTTTGTCCACCAAACGGCTTTTTAGCGCCGAGAGCGCCTATTTTCAATACAAACCTTATGTAGTCCAGCGCTTCCAGTTGAAAACAGTTAAACTTTTGTAAGAGCCTGGAGTTGTCAATGTCATTTTTTTTTTTTTTGTAGCCTAGCAACAAACGCTGAAGAGAAGCACCCTGGAAGCTCTCTGAAAATGAGGCTGTGGGCGCTCTCGCCGCTAAAAAGGTGTTTGGTGGACACAGGCCCTAATGTCTTTTTACCATGCTTGTGTTAAGCCTTGTGTTATGACATGCTTAACTTTACGTGCGTGTGTGTGTGTGTGAGTGAGTGAATATCTGACTTCTGTAGCCTGCTTTGCATCTTGACATGCTCACCGGCCATCCACCTCACCCTTCTCTTCCAGATCCACTACCTCATGATTCTCTCTGCAAACTGGGCCTACCTAAAGGATGCCAGTCATATGCATGCCTACCAAGACATCAAAATGAAGGAAGAACAGGAGCTGCAGAACATCACGTCACGCTCCAAGGAATGCCTCAATTCCTACACATAAGGATTGTTTAAGTCAAATACACACACACGCACAGACGCTAATGCATTGTGTGCATTGGTCGAACCCTCTGGACAACATTCAGCTTGAATAACTTTCATTTTCCTTCACACTGCAATAATAACCAGGCTTCTAACAAACTAATCCATCTGTGTCATTTGTGCACTAACCCACAAAGATGTGCTGGAACCTCTACTTTTTGTCGCATTTGAGGCTGCTCTTTATTTTTCTAGAGGTAAAATAGCATTCTTTGTTTTTGATTTTTTTTGTTGGTTTATTCCCTAGTCAATTTGACTAAAACTTTTTTGGAAAGCTTCAGATATTGCACTACTCATCAAGGAATTAACAAAGGTAATTTTAAAGAGTTTGTTTTCATAGTTGCGTTCTGCAGGGTGGCAGAAATTATAGTATTGAACTCATGAAACTCCTTATGGAAATCTACACTTTGAGTTAGTCTAATTTCTTTAAAAGACATTTACTTTACACTTTATAAGTACCCTCCTTACTTGATACGAGCATCACTTAATTTGGGGAGGGCAAATAATTTATATTTAGTTTTTGCTCTCAAACAGGTATTCTGTATTTTAAAGTGTATATAAGCTTAAATTCTAAACATTTCTACATTTGTATTAGCTCTCAAAATACAATTTAAAATGATATGGACTACCCTAACTATACCTCAGTAGTACACTATAGAGCCAAAATAACACACATACAAATAGTTTGACAATTTCTCTCTAATAAGAGCAACATAAATATTAATCCAACAAAAGTCTACATTAGTTTTATTGTTAAAATAACATAACTGTTTGAGGGATCAAATTTGGTATACATTGTGAAATATTCCATGATTTCTAAATTAAATGTTGCAAGACCTAAAGGGCTTATAAATTATGTAGACTATTAGCAGTAAGTTTGCTAATACGCACATTCTTATTCCTTCGAGCAAACACCATACTACATCTACAACATTATTTTAATTGTGTCCAGACACCCATTAAATAAGTAAAAATGTGTGCTTTGTGTGTGCATTATTTTAGTAATGTGTGAATATTGCCACATCTGATTGAGTGGAAGTATAGAACACAATTTGTGTGAACATAGAAATGCCCAACGTCAAGATTTGTCGATTTAAAAAAAAAATTTTTTTTATTAATTCACATTGGAAATACAACCACTTTTGTAAATTGCATTTGTTTTGCAATTGTTATAATACTGAAATAATTACTTGTGTAATCTTGTTTCTTTTAGATATCGATGCTACAGGGATATATTGATGTTTATTCCTTAATTGCATGAAGAAAACCTGTTATATTACAGTGCAGTTGTAATAGCATCACATTAGGTAGTGTGGGCCTGTTTTCCCTAACCATATACAGATACATTTGACCTGTATTACTAGATTAGTAATAGATGTTTGTTTAGTAACAAATTAGTAATTTTGTTACAATAGTATTTACATCTTTTCTGAGTCAAGGGCTTCCTTTTGAGTTCAAATGTTCAAAACAGAGTTCCCTTTAGCGGCCACTGACATTTTATATTTTAACACAGCAAAAAATACTTTACATGTATGCCATTGTACATTTTTTCTAGACCGTTTTGAATAAACTGTATGAATGAGTGTAAACTAGGCAAGAAGGCAACACAGCACAGCACATTACATCTGCTCATGCCATTTCCTGTGTATATAATAAACATCACAGCATGACAGCTGCCTAGCAATCACCAGAGGTACAATTCCTATCTGGAATTATTTCAAAACATTACTCAGTTGACGGTTTAAAAATATATAAATAAAAACAAAAGAAACATTTTGGATCTTGTGTCTTATGTAATTGACAAACAAAATGGAATACAAACATTACTAGGGAAAAATAATTTATTGTCAAATTGATTCGGAAAAACATCTAGTGTCAATTTACACACCAGCAAACATCACAACAACAACACTACTAAAAGAGGGTTTTCTTAAAGTTCACCAGAAGTCATCATCCAAAACATGTGAATATGCTGCAATGCTGGGAAGATAAAAACAACACAACAGGTCATTAGCTTCCTTGGAGAACAGCTAAGCTTGTCCGTCAGACAAAATTAAAAAGCCACTTTGTTATACAGTTTAATTCAGTGAGCCTTTAGCGCAGTCTACGGGAAACAACAGTAAGATGAATTCTCATCCCATCTCACACAAAGGAGAAAGGCTAAATGGCAGAACGAAGGCTGTGCATGAACAATAGCTGAGCCATACGTTTAGTGTATGTTTCCCATCTTGTGTAGTGAAATGTTTTAAGACACCTGTCATCTTTCTCCTCAGACAAGCTCTTGGCATCCGGGCTTGCATGGCCTGGCTGTTCTCCACCAGCACTCTAAACAAAACACATCGCACACACACGCATTTACCAGAAACCTGTTGCCCCACACTTTACTTGTTCTCATGTAAAGCGTTCAATGCACCTGTGCTTGCTGTTGCTCCCGGGCTTCCAAGACAATCTTCATGTACGTCTCTAAGGGGTTTTCAACTGGAGAGGCCTTCTCATATCCCTCCCCATCTTCTGGTCCCCCTTTCTCTCCCACCTCCCCCTCCTCCTCCTCCACTCCCTGTTTAGTTTGTTCCTCCTCGTGCAGATTCTGGTCAGACATGCAGCATACATAGAGCTTTAATAATGAATGAAGTCATCTCAATTGCATCATCTGTCCATAAGTGTGTGTGTGTGTGTGTGGGTGTTTATAAACTTGGCGGCAGGTAAAGCTTACCGTCTCTCTCTCTAGTCTCATCTCCCTCTCCTTGGCTTCCTCTGGCTCCATCTGCCGTCGCTCCTGCCTCTCATTCCTGTGCAGCTCCTCCGCATCTTCATCAGTTAAGGCATGTAGGACCTCTGCAAAACATAGCGCTCCTCTTAATTCAGTAGAAATAGAATAAGTAGGAATATCTTAGCATAAAAAGACAACAACAACAGCTCAAATGTATTCAGTGTTATACAAATACTCAAAACATAAAGACAATAAAACTGTGGGAAGTCACCCCCCCCCCCCCCCGCCTCAAATGAATTCAAATACAACGGGAACAAAATGGCTGTCATTATAGTGAAGTGTGCAGACAGCGACGCTGGTTCTGGTGACAGCAGGCTACTTACTCCCCTGTCCCTGCATGTGGATCTGGGTGTCAGGGAGGTCCCGTGGAGGCGGGACCCGGGGGCCTGCGGGGGCCTCCTCGGAGACAGGGATGGCCGTGTCCAGGAGCAGCTCTGGAATGTGGCTGTGCTCTGGAGGGGACAAACAAAGAGGGCTTTCATGTGCCACCATAATGCAGAAAGGCAAGCAGACCGCCGCAGAATACATAATCAGCTGCCCTTCATCTTCACCATTGTGCGAGGCCACTGAAAGGACACTTTGGAAGGCCAGTCACACATTCATTAAAACACAGCCATTCTCAAACCCCGAACTGGTGGTTAGTTCATTCGGGAATATTTGATCAATTAAGCCTCATTAACTACAAAATAATAACTAAAAAGTTGTGTTGTAATTTGCTTACGCAAATCGAACACAACATCGTCCTTGCGTTGGTTCATTACGTTTTCACACCAATGAGATCCCCAAGATGCATTACTGCAGTTAATGGGATAATAGGACACAGAACCTTTCTTCTACGTCGCACATACATATTCAAATGCTGACGTGTCAAAGAATTAAATGTGATTACTTTAAGATTTATTCTGCCTTATAATGCGGTCTCGCCAAACCTCAGGTCTGGCAGCAATGCACACACTAAGTTACATTACAGCATCAGAAAAGAAAACAGATGAGCAAAGTAGAAAGCAACGTAGTCTGTGGGCCTGTCACCTTGCACATGCTAGAATAGCGCTTCGTCTTAGGTCCTATTACAATGTTAAAATACATTACCATCAATTTGTCCTATCCAAATGTGTAACACTTAAACAGGAGGGATATCACACTGGCCCTTCAGATCATTGGAATTCCAGAGTGGAATGAAAGCCTAAACCCACACGATGCTCTGTAAGCGTATTATGGGCTTAGTAAGGAGAAAACAAACTGATGTCCATAACTCAACAGCAGCGTGCTGACGTAGCGTACCTGGGAGAGTGTCTGTTAGATCATTCATGGTGATCTTCTCAGGCGGGGTGGAGGACTCGGAGCTCGAGAACACTTGCTGCACATTTGGTGGGCTGTAGGGCGACACAAAAACACACAGTCTCTCTCTCTCTTTGTGTCTCTCTCTTTCTCTCTCTCTGTCTTTCTGTGTCTCTGTCTCTCTCTCTCTTGCTCTCTCTCTGTGTGTGTGTCTGTCTCTGTCTGTCTCTCTCTCGCTCTCTCTCGCTCTCTCTCGCTCTCTCTCGCTCTCTCTCTCTCATTGTTAATGTGGTTGCAGTGGTGTCCTTCAGTCTGGGTAGGGGGCAGCTACCTGCACTGGTCTCGCGCTGTGCTCTGCATCTGAGGGCTTGGCGGTGGGCTGAGCTGGGAATGAAAGTCACCGGAAGACACCTGGCCGTCGCAGCGAGCAGGGGAGAGCCGTCTCTCCGACGACAGCTCAGGGAAAGGCACGGGAGACACAACATCCCCTGAACAAGGGCAAAGACGGTTCGGTTAGGCAGGACGGGCGATCATTAAGCCGCGCACTTGACAGGAGCAGATGCAGACTGAATATTTAGCATGTTCAAATAAAATACAATTTTTAACATTATCAATCATGTATACAATTTATGTATACTTTTAACCATGATGTATAATTTAATACACCAAATTATTTAGTTTTAGTTTTAATACACCTAAATTATTAGTTGAAAGTAGGCCTATACTATTATTAGGCTATTGTAAAATACTGGTTCTCCTCCTAAATCTGTAGATTTTATTCTAGTGGGAAGCATAGAAATAGTGCTCATCCTCTTCCTACACGATCTGTCAACGCTGTGGAGAAAGTCTGTGGTGATTTCTGGTACGGTGCTACACAGTAAATGCCACCACCTCCTCGACTTTATGCCCTGTCTCACTAACGTTGACAAGCTGTCTTCCACAGTGCTGTCTGCCAAAAGTGTAAAAGAGATATGATCCAACTAGAAAAGCACAAGAAAAATAAAATACTAGTCAGTTTTTCTTATTTTTTTACACATTTCCATCAAAGGTAATTGGGACTAGGCAGGGGGGACTGGTTACAGCCCGATACCTAAAGTACTAGTATATTCTGCTGTTGCAGCCCATCCAGTAAAGGTTTGACACTCTCATTAGCAAGGCGTTGTTTTTTTGTTTTCTTTACAACATTCTCCGTAATAGATGCCTTTATGTGGAAATCTGAAAAGATCAACCGTTTCAGTGATACTCAAACCACCCTGTCTAGCAACAACAATAATTCCACGGTAAATGTCACTTAATCACATATCTTGCCCATTCTTATTTAATTTAAACTTCTGCTGGGATTACTTGACCGTACTACGCATCCGCTAAAATTGTTGCAGTTAACTCATTTTCCTCACATACAAACAAATTAAAATAATATATTTCCAACTTGTGGCTTTAAATATTCTCAAAATATATAGTAATTATTTGAAAATGCTGTTAACACTGTTAGCTGGTTCAGTTTCCATTCATACAGTGCTTATACGATTATTGTGGGCGAATTTCTCATAATGCCTTTAGCTCTAATAGACAAACCGCTGTTGTCATAACACAATCCAGCCTGTTAGCCAGCTAAACTGCTATGGGTCATATTCCTAACAAGAAGGTTTCATTGTCATATACCGGTAAGAACTTTTAGTTTGTCTGTTCAGCTGTTCATAACACATTCAAATGCAAAATAAACAATATCTGCTTAAAAGGTGGAGTCAGAAATGCTGTAGAATAGGTTGATATTTGACCTCAATCAAAACAAAAACACCTCTCCCTATAAAACCATCGGACGCTCCTTCAGAAGCCCAGAATGGACACTTATTGCAAAGGCTATGGGCTAAAGGCTGTGTGCGTGACGTAAATATCTTATAGCACCTCCAAAAATGTCTGTCCGTGCGGACATGCGCGTGTTGACTGCACGTGTGACAGGCTGAAGCCCACTAAGCTCACAAGTGAGTGTTCTAGGCATATAAAAAACAATTATTTCCAGCAAATATCTTAGTTACTCACAAAACTTGTTGTAATAAATATTGCTAATTTTTATAGCACTTCTTTTTGTATACAGAAATACTGTAGCTGACGCATCCGTGTGAAGTATGCTTGAAACAGCCAGAGCGCTCGCCCGAGTCTGCGTTGCGCGAGGCCAGGCATTTGGTAGTATGCAGCAGCCTTAATGTTGTGTGGTGCAATCAATCAGCACATCTTTTGTTTGTGTTCCCATTTACAGACCCACGACTGTGTAAACAGAACGGACAGCTAGCGTTATTCATTGGCTTACAATCGCTGACCATTAACGACATTTTCCCGATATTGACTTCAGGGAAGCCAGCAGTCACCCAGCCTGGCGAGGAAGGTGCACAAGAGATAAACTCTTCTAGATACTGACAGTACACTGACCCTAGTCTGAACCTCGTGACTGCATGCTTTCAAGTCTGTCACATGATGCTGAATTTGCACTAGCAAGCAGGTGTCCCTAATAAAATGTACGCTGGGTGCACATGATTGACAGTTAAACATGTGCGGTGTAGCAAATTCCTCTGAAAGTGATTTGGCAGGGAGGAAACAGCCTATGCAGTACCTTCTGAAAGCTGCATCTGAAGCTTCCTTCTGGAAGGAGAGCGTGGGGTGGAGGACAGACGTCTGGAGGGAGAAGAAGTGCCAGCGTCTGGGAACCCTCCACCTATGAACGGGGGCTCAGCAAACTCCTGCGGCCCAAGACGGCCGTTGGTCTGGCGCTGGGCGAGCTCTTGTGAGAAGGTCACCTTCTGCTGGGGGGCAGGTACGGTGGTTCTAGTCTGGTAGGGGTCTGGGGGGGGAACTCTGCTAAGGTGAGCCGTGTGGTGTTGTTGCGGGGACAGCGCCTCAATAGAGGCCTTAGGTCTCTTGGGCGTCTGAGGCTGAGAGAGGCAAGATACCGGTTTCCTCTGTGACGAGTCAGGACAGTGAGCGGGTTGAGGGGAGACTGGCTGTGAGAACAGCATGTGTGAAATAGGGATGCGCACTGCCCTCTGCTGGTAGTTTCTGTAAGCCTCCTCCAAGGTCTCTGCCTCCTGCTCCAGCTCCCGGATCCGAGCCTTGGCTCCGGCTAACAGATCGACGTCCGAGTCTGGAGAGCCGCTGCGACCCCATGGGCTCCTCTGGCCTCGTGAAGGTTCACCTGCTTCAAACCCGCGGTCACAAGCTGCCCGAGGCCTCAGAAGAGCCCGGTCCACGTGGAAGTCACGCGGAACCGGCCTGTCAGCACTGAGCTCCAGAGCGGCTCGGTCCACTAGCGAGGGTTTGGGGTTACGCAGCACTTCATTCTCAAGAGCTGCCATGAGCATGCAGAGCGCACACACACACACACACACACCACAGGAAAGGAAGGGAAGTGTGATACAGAAGAACAACCACCATAAAAGAGCAGAGAAATAGGAGGATTTGTAAAACAAAATGCTCTAAATTAATATCTACTCACTACTGGTGCAACTTTTGCAATGTGTTTTAATGCAAAACATATGCATTAAAGTAATTCCATATGGTTAAATAATGCTGTATCTCAAATGTACATGATTTAGATGATCAATAGGACAGCTCAAGGACATAAAGCCAATAGGTGTACACTACAAGGACGACTACAGACAACACACTGCGTGTGCAGGGAACATGCATCCAGCCGAGACGTACCTTGTTGGGTCTGGCGAAGCTGCTTCTGGACCTCCTCGGCATGGCTTGCCCTCCACTGGGCCTTCTCCTCGCACTCAGCGAGCTGTGCCGCGAGCTGTGCACAACGCCCCACCTGTCAGCCAACCACAGGGGCGGGGGGTTAAGAACGTCGCACGAAAAACAGCACCCGTGGCGATCTTGGCTCAGAGGAATGGCAGATGTGAGGCGGGGCCAAAAGTATTTTGTCCCCCCCCCCACCCACACACACACACACACACACACACACACACACACACACACACGGAATGTTGCACTGACCTCACTGTGGAGCTGGGCCTGCAGGACCCGCCGCTGGCTGTCAAACTCCTCCTGGTCCAGTCTGCGAGCAGCCTGGAGCCTTCGTACCTCCATCTGCAAGGCCAGCTGTTGCTCTGAAGGCTTCCCCATGTCTGAGAGGGACGGTGGCAGCCACTATGTGACTTACATGCTTTATATTCACTGGCTGTCTCCTGAAATGTGCCAACTGTAGTGAGAATGTATTTCTCCCCTTTCCATTCATTTGTATCAGTGGAGATGTAGAAAATACATTCATCTCAAATGAGAAAATATGCTAGTAATGCTAAATATGCTAATAAATTAATATATTACCGATGGAAATTAATTCATTAGCATATTTGTGTGTGTGTGTTAAGAAAACAATAAAATTCAGAATTTCATATTAAAACCTAACATCTCTACTGCAAATAGCAAAGACACTATTCAACTCCACACAAACATGTACAAGGACAGACACACCATGTCTCTACAGCATGCAATCTAAATAAAACATTTTAATGTCAGATGAATGCTGAAAAGACTGGCTACTTACAGTTAGGGGAAAAAATAGAAAGGAAAAAGGCGGTTTGTGCCAAGGCAAAGCCTCATTTATGGATGCTACAATGTCCACTATAAGCAGACCTGGACTCTGCTCATTGGCTCACAGGAGAGTGTAAATGTATAGTGTGTTTGATCATCTCCTGTGATGTTCTAAGTAGCAGAATATTTTGTTCCTCGGCTAAAGAGCTACAGTAGAACACTGGTACTCTGCCATGGGTACAGACAGTCTGTTCCTCCTCTCTGTGATTCCTTCTCAAAGGCTCTCATTTCAAACTGCCTTCTTCTTCCCAGAGCTGTCTGCAAAGCTGCAAGCTCAGCACAGAAATGTCACACTGACACGCTGGAAACGTCTAAAACATCATCCACCACACCACAGTGACTTGGCCAGCGAACATGAATACATGAATCCTCCAGACATCTCCAAATGAATGAGTCACAGCCCAATATCTCGGATACAGCAACTTAACCATTCTCCAAAATGTTTTAAATAATAATGTGGAATTTTATTAGTTTAGTAAATAAAATCCGATCACTGTGGCACACTAGAATAGACACAAAAAAAGAACCACATTTTGTCTGGATTTGGAGGTTCTTGAGGCTAGTCAACAAAATCACCTGTGCGGAGTTGCCGGTTCTCTTCCTGGGCCTCATCTAGCTGTTTCTTCAGCAGCCGCACCTGTGCTTGCAATTCCAACTTGTCTGTCTTCAAGATGGAGTAATCACTCACAGTCTCCAGCCTCTCTCTCAGCATGTCTTTCTGCTGGCTCAGCAGAGAAACCTGCTGCTGGGATGTGTCCAGCTCAATCTAGAGAGTATAGACCGACCGCCCAACAGGAGAGAAAGAAAGTTGAACGATAACATGACTACACCATAGTGTGTGACATCGATAAAGAAATAAAAGGTATATTTAATAAGAACAGCGCTGCATGTATTAACATACCTAGAATGTCCCAATGCAGAAATAAGGTTTTCAGTAAGCGTAAATAAAAATGTAAGTGGAAGGACGATAAAGTTATTAGCCCCGGCATGTTTACCTGCACACGTTGCAGCTCAGAGCAGACTTTATTGTGTACGTCTACTTTGGCATTAATCGCAGCTGCTTCTTTTTGTATGCGAGCAGTTTCAACTGGGAGAGAGAAAAACAGTATTAACATTTTATAATAATTTAATAACGGTAGTATGTGGAAATTCAGCATAGCAGAAATCCTATTCTATAAATTAATTCACATACCTTTGTTTTTGGTTTCATTTTCTGTCAGTTTCTCTGTCCTCTTAATGAAGTCTTGCTTTAGCTGAAGCTGAAACCTGATAAGTTTCATTAATTGCAAATTACATGTTTAGACAGCAAAGTATTTATTCAACATCACAGTCCCAAACCAGTACACATTCTAATTATACTGAAATAAAAGCACTGGGATGAAACAGAACACATGTGCACATTACACAAACATATTTGATACACTTTTAAATAGATCAAATTAAAAATACCTAGAAAGTTCATTTTTCATATTTTGATCATAGGTGTCCTCAATAGTTTTAACAGCCAGTTCCCTCCTCCTTAGCAGTTCTTCTGTAGACTTGATCTTGTCATTGTGTATTTGACATGTCCTGTTGTGAAGACAACTCAGTGAGCAACTCTAAACTAATTCTTTGTTAACATGGGAGGAAATGGGACTGGTCTTACTTTTCAAAAGTCTCCATCCTCAGCCTAATTTCATTTTCCCTGTTTCGTACAGTTTCAATTTCTTTCAGTATAGATTGCCTTTGCATATACAGATTATTTTCTTCGATCTAAAAGGAAACCATTTTTAAAAAATTCCAGAAAATTAATTCCAAAAATGCAAAATATTAATCATATTGTAATCACACTTTTTGTAATATATGTAAACATATATTCTTTTTTTTCATATTTTGTATAACTCTGCACAGCCACAGTTTTATGTTCTACTGGAGTATGTTCTCTTGAGATAACATTTTAATGAAAAGGTCACCTCTTGTTGTTTCTGTAAGCGCTCAATGGCATTTTTCTCCCGTTTCATCAAAGCCTTTGCTTTTAACTCATACATCTTTTCCATGTCTTGCCTCAGCTTCTCAAATTCTTTATGTGATATTGCCTTTTCTTCCATCTTAACCTTGGCAATTTCAACATCTTTAAAATGCTGCAACTTAAGAAACAAATACATGTTTTACATAAAACCAAATAATAAACAAAATGATGATATAATGTTATAGTCAATGAGATGATATAAATTACATAATTGCCTACACATTAATCTGTCTGGGCATTTAATTTAAGAGTTTCATACAACTGTATTATTTACCACAGTAACATTGTAAACACCTAAACATAGTTGGATGGATACCTTGGTGCTCATTTCAGCTTGTAACTGCGATTCAATCTCTTTTCTATATGCCGCAAGTTTAGTTTCATATGACACCCACTTGTCTCCTTTGTAATGGAGGCTCTCGTATTCCTCATCAATGATTTTCATCTTGTCAACTATAAAAAGAAAAAAAGCTCTTCAGAATGTCATGTAAACTCCTGAGTCCCGATTCAAAATACATTGAATTAGTGAAGTCATGAGTGTGAGGTTTGTATTCAAAGGATGTCATATTTTATCATACCAAGAGATTCCCCATAACCTGCAGTGGTCTTTGTCTGAGTATCAGCATCACAACGCAGCTCATGGGGGTATTGGTCAGTTAGTTGTGTTAAAAGGCTTATCAGGAAACCTGCAAGACAAATACCAATTATGTCATTTACTTTTCTATCTTTGGGGGCTGGTTGTGATCTGGTGGTTTTTCTCAAAAGAAAAATGTTGTGCCTACCTTTATTATTGCGTTTAGCTGAACTCTGTGAAAAATAATACACATTATTGTATTATTACTGTGTGTATGGGTATCACAACACAAAAAGTGTTTTATTATTGTACCTATGATATAAATAATTACCAGAGATGTATAGAGGTTTGACTGAGGACTGATCTTCATGAGCTGAAGCAGGTCAACCGTTGTTAAAGTCTGATTCAAAATAAGCATGTGTTATTCATCAGAGACTTTTAAGAATTGTATGGGATTGTGTGCATCACCGTACAGAAGTGTTGTACTTACTCTGTCTTTGCGTGTGCCACTTTCAGGGTAAAAAACAGACAGGGTGTACTCATATCCAGAGGTCTGTAGATGATCAGCCACGATACTGTTACATGCTAATGCCAATAAACAACCAGATTTCACAGGGACTGGCCTGGGAACTGATTCTCCACCACTTAGAAGTGGGTGTTTTAATTCGTGGATCAGCTGATTTCGTAGCTGTGTCTTTGTTTTTTATTTGCGGGGGGATAGGGGTGAAAAAGGAAAACACTGGTGTCATGAATCATGATACGTTTGGTTTGAACACTCATACACAATAACATACAAAAAGGGCTACTTACTTTAAGTGTGTCAAGCACTCCTCTGTTTTTGAACGTTTGGTAGAGCTTCTTCCTTAGTTCCTCTGGAGATAAAGCATCGTCTTTGCTCGCAGACATGGCCAAGCTGGTTGCTAACGTATCCCACAAGTTGATCGCTACGTACTGTAGTGACAACAGTACCGGTAGGTCTACAATACTGCACGTCCAGGAGCAAGCTGCAGAGCAAGTCTGTTTTGAACTTCCAACATTACGTGCTTTCACAACAGCTTGGCATCGGAACTAACAGGATTTTAAAGAGTAGACCACCAACTGAACATGGCGATGCAGATTTCATGTGCAGTCTTGCAGTAACAGCAGAATAATGTAATAGACAGGGCAGACGCCTTCGACAATCAAATGTTTAAAATCCAGCCAACGGACATGGCGCTTGATGATGACGTATACAATCGTTTTTATTTTCTAAAAGCACACTTGTCAATAATAAATAAAACGCATTTTTATGTATTTTCAGATTTTATTTAATGTCAATTGTGCATCCAATTTATTATTACAGATCATTTAATTATATATACTTTTTGTTTCAGCACAGTACTCGAAATTGTCGTCATCCACTTGCGACTGCATTCCAGGAACACATTGACAGGTAAACAAATACATCTACTTTAAAACAGGAATGCTTACTAGCATCGACTGCTTTCAAAGGTGTTTTAGCACATTTTAAAATATATTGTGTATACTAACATGTTTGACATAACTGTGAGTCTACTCTTATGTACCGTATGTGCTAACTCGGTGGGATAGCTAGCTACAGTAGCTGTTTTTTCTGCTTTACTGTATTATATATTTTTTCTGTTTGGACTAATAAGGGTATTTAACTATATTTTATTTCAGGACTATATATATCTATTGGCATAAGCATGTCTGGAAGTTATTACTTTGTCATGGTTGGTCATCATGACAATCCTGTTTTCGAAATGGAATTTTTGCCACCTGGGAAGTCAGAATCAAAGGTAACTATCAGTAACTCAGTAGCCTGCCATTTTCTTGTTCCACATCTTTTGAAAGTAGCCTGCAACTCTGTTCATTTAGAATAGGCGTGAGACGTATACTATCGTGCGTCAGTGTCAATGTCTACTGTGCACTTCTTTCCCTTGTCTCTGCGTTCTCACATTTGTCTTATTAACAGGATGACCACCGTCACTTAAACCAGTTCATTGCGCATGCAGCGCTGGATATGGTGGACGAAAACATGTGGCTGTCCAATAATATGTACTTGAAAACAGTGGACAAATTCAATGAGTGGTTTGTTTCTGCATTTGTCACTGCAGGACATATCCTTTTTGCTTCGTTCAGGGATCAAATACAGTTGCAAGAAAAAGTATGTGAACCCCTTGGGATTACGTGGAGTTTTGCATGAATTAGTCATAAAATGTGCTCTGAACTTCATCTAAGTCACAACAATAGACAAACACAGTCTGCTGAAAATAATACTACACAAATATTAGATGTTGCCATGATTTAATTGAACATAACATGTAAACATTCACAGTGCAGGGAGGAAAAAGTATGTGAACCCCTAGCCTAATGACCTCTCCAAGAGCTAATT